>CAJDSM010019679.1:14569-33890 GCA_903981925.1 Ostrea lurida
GTTTACAGTCCAGAACCCTCTTTTATCTCGAGACTCGATGTTACTGAAAAAACCTTAAAAGCAATAATCTGTATCTTTACGAAAAATTAAATGTTTCAGATTTTTTTTCTATGTATACATCTAATAAAGTTATGCTTTCGTACGTAATTACAATATTAAAAGCAAAAAGATACAAAAGAACAATTAAAGCACTGTGTTTCTAATTATTCTATATTACCAAACCTATAAAAACAACAAAGTCGCCTGAGATGTAGGCATGCGCAGTACTGTATTATTGTTTTGTGATGTATAACAATGTGTGGCCTTTTTCTCTTGGAACAATAGTATACGTATTTAAACAACATATCATAATTAGCCATGTGATATATATCATATATTTTTGATTTACAGTTCAAAATACGTCGAATATAAGCTATCTTACTACAAACTTTCAAGCGTGATTTGGAACTTTACTTCATATAAGGAGATTGCATGTTTATGACTTTCAATCCCCTTCCATTTATAAACTGAACCACGTCTTTTTAGGCTTATTACTCGCTTGTTGTTTACATTTTGACCGGACAGATTTCGTGGTTCACATTTTTAAACCGTTAATATATTTGATTTCCTTAAAGAATTCACAGTGTAATAAATTCAAAGATACAGATTATGCTACTTTTAAAGATATCTGAGGATATTTCAAACTATAATAAATAAAAAAATCCCATGCCTTTGAAATGTTCTTTAACTGCTTAAAAAGAAAGTAACCATGGTAACAGTATAGACATTTAAATTGGTAACTGAAAAGATAAAAGTTGAAAATATGATATCTCCATGACTGTCAATAAAAGAGTAAAACACTCAAAGAATTATTGGTTGGGACTCCCAAATCACTTTGACTAAGCCTTGGTATTCGAGATTCATGCTACGAGATACTGAAGTTTTGACTGTTTTGTTGTGTTTGCAAATAACTCATGATATCAAATGTTATGAGAGGAAATATATATAGCAACAGTGTTAGTAATGTTGAAAAATGTCTGTACCCAGTACATGTGTAGAATAGATGGGATATCTGTTGCATCTACATGTATATACAGTTCGCTCATTAAAACTACCAGATCATGAAAACTTACGGTACAAGCTTTAGATAAAAGTGGCAATACTTTGATTGGTTTTTCTATTCTAATCATTATCTGTGTACATACATTACGAGAATACAGTACACACTGTAAAAAGATGTCCTTGAAGTTGTCAAAAAGTTCAGACTACGATTGAAGCAATTGACAATGAAAATCTTTAGTCTTTAATGTGTGTACTTATTTTGGAAAAGGTTACCATCATGGATCTACAGGAGGAATTAAAAACTATGTTTCAATTCAAATTGCATAATTTTGGGGGTTTTGTGACCGTTTGTCTGATTAATTTGTCTTTGAAGTTAGTGGTGTCAATTGTAATGTTAGTGTTTAATATCCTTGTTATTAAGAAGATATTCATATAATACCGGTAGTAGACATACATTTTCATGTCTTTTATGCAATCATTCAAATACTTTTGATGAAAATTTTAAAATTCTGAAGCTAAGCACTCTTCTAGATCTGTAATTATATCTAAGCATAGTGAGGGTGCTAGGAGGAGATAGCAAGTTTAAGGAAATGGACGTTTAATTTGCCTGAAGAAGGAAGCTGAGTCATCCTGCGGGAATAAGGTACTATCAAATGGTTGTTCCAATAATAAACACATCTGTTCTATCTGTAATGAATTTGCAACCTTAGCGCAGCAGTTGTCATTTTAAAGTTTACAAATCGTTCAAAAAATATAGTTCCAATTTTTTTTTCATTTCCAGTGTGATTTTTTAAATTTATATTTTATGGATGATTTTTTTGATGATTTTTTTTGTTTCTTGTTTTTCGTTTGTTTGTGTTTTGTTTGTTTCTTCTTTTTTTTTAACTAATTCCCTTTTGCTTCAGATGTCAGATTTGAGGTAGAGTGTAAACCTATATTTTTGAATCTATTTCGGATTGAAAAGGAAATGTTTTGGCACACATTTCAGACTATAAAGTGTTGTTATTTCGAGTTAAAGGAATTTATTTATTAGAGTTTCAAGCATTATAGCAAGCACTCTTTGTTAACTTTCTTCTCTCTTTTTTTTTTTGGTATTTCTTCCTCCTGTAGGCTTCCTTTATATTGTACTGGTAATATTATAGCTTGAAAATGAAAAAACAAAATCCAGAACATTATCAAAATCCACTGTAATTTCATAATACATGCATGATGGTAGCTCTGTGGGGGGGGGGGGGGTTGCTAGTGTGACAGTTATATTACACCTATCTCCAGCAGGGTGTGTGTCTTAAGTGAATAAGGTCTACAGAATCTTCTCCAAGGCTACCATTGGGGATGTTTTCTATCAATATACAAATGAACATAATGTTAGATTATCCATTTATAGTAACAGACAATTGACCTTGTACACCACTTCCTTGTGGCACCCCATCTCGTTGGCATCCATCCACTTCCATGACACCCCACATCATCCAAATGACACTACCCCATCACACCACAATCCCATCATATGACACTACCAATCACACCACAATCCATAATGCCCACCCCATCATAACCACAGCTTTTATCGCTTCTCTCCTAGAGAAAATTTTCACTCCTTTTGGAGGCGTTACCAGATTGCTGGTGATTGCATGGCTGCAAAATTTTTAGGCCTATGCTCGGCGCTTGCGACCTTTGAAGGAGGGATGGTCTTTTATATTGTGTCCACACCTGCTGTGGACACGGGCCTCAGTTTTGAAGACCACACCCGATTTAGTGCTCCTCTTACGACAACAAATCCATACACACCAACCACCACATCCACCAAACCAATCACCACACAACAACCACATCACACACAATCTATCACCACAACCCACCACATCACACCACCAACCACAGCTATACAGCACCAACTCCATCACACAACAACACATCACATCCACCACAACTACCACACACAACACCACATCATACACCCCTCATGACACCACCACTCCATCACACAACAACGCATCCACATCATACCACTCCTCATGACACCACCAATCCCCAATGCACACAATACAACCATCCTCACACACCACCTTGAACACCACTCATCACCTACACACACCCACACGATCACACCACTCACCTCACTGACTACACCATTCTCACACCAACCACATGTTCTTGAAATTTACCAGTCTAAAGGATTTGACTAATTAAAATTTCTTAAGAATGATAAAGTCATTGGACATCGATAAAAATCTCAAAATGTCTGTATACAAGTAATATATTTCAAGAACTGTTGCACCACCATATTAACGGTAACCACAAGTCTTTATAGTAACAACCACACCATGACACAAATACCATATGACTTCATTAGCAGGTCTAAAATCAAAATTGCTTTGTTTTCATACACTACCAATGCTAAATTATATTCCCTTGTTCAAGAGATTTTTGAATATACATATATATGTTATTGTAAGCATAGTCTTGTATTTGCTTCAGAGAAAACTGACATTAAAGTTGCTTGCACATCAACTGAAATCTTCCAGTGGGAAATAAAATCTCCAAATTTTGAGCCCCCCTCCTGTCCCTTCCTCTAAAACTTAAAATCTCTTGTATAAACTGATATAAAAGTTGCTTACACATCAAGTGAAATGAGGGTTCAAATCAATGGTGAGGATCAATATAACCTGTAAGGAGATTGCCATCAGAATATGTCTCTTTGTGTAGTCCGATTTATTTTCTACCAACCCACCCAAATTTAGTGGAATTTAGAGTTACTATTTTTGGCAACTGCAGAAGAAATTCTTGTGTATTTCAGAGTAATCTGTATACTACATGTATGATTTCACATTCATTATGTGATCATAGGGAAACGGAAAGTACAACTACTGCAAAATCAAATCAATATTATTATACAACCTGGATTGTTTCCAGGTTTTCACTCAATATTTATCATGATGTGTACATATTTCACTCTATTCAACAAGAAATATCTATATGCTCCAGGTTCTACTAAATTTGAATTCCATGTGCCAAAAGCTATCTCTTCCAATTTTCCCATCTGTTGCATAAAGGATGTAAATTTGAACATGTTGGAGAAAGTGCATAATCTGCTAGCAACAGGGTTGCAGAAATTTTCACAAGATGTGTATAGACTGAAATAAAGGAATTCACTTCAGGATATTGTAAATCCTAGGCCTATTATGTATACATAAAAGCAAATATTTCTCTCTCTCTCTCTCTCTCTCTCTCCTCTCTCTCTTCTCTCTCTCTCTCTCTCTCTCTCTCTCTCTCTCTCACTCCACACACACAAGCCATGATACAGTACATTGTAGGTCCCCACTGATAAAAAAAAAAATGTTTAATAGTGTACTTGTTACTGAAAATAGAACAATTTACAAAATATCACCTAGTAATGCATATTGGAATGACAAAATATAATACAGTAATTGTTGTACATAATTAAACTCTGCATACATTACTATTAATGCTTTACAATGTATGATTAATAAAGAACCTGAAACTGTTCTCTATGCCAGTATGGACATGAATATTGTAAACAGGAAGAAATCTATTTTAATATGCATGTATGACACTTTGTGTCCTTCTCTGCAAGCAGCTGGATAACACGACTTAATTAATTAATTAAGCCAAAGGAATCAATGAAATTTTCAAAGTTAGACCGATTTCTCAATGGTGATCAGAATGGCTAGTTCAAATGCAAATTTTCTTAAACACCGCAGTCTACAGAATCACTGTATTTGTACAACATAAGGCGTGTAAGAAATACCTCCAGGGTTATCTTTCATCAATTTACATACCTTACATAACCCACATTTGATAAGTATACATATAAAGNGGTCTACAGAATCACTGTATTTGTACAAAATAAGGCGTGTAAGAAATACCCCAAGGCTTATCTTTCATCAATTTACATACCTTACCTAACCCACATTTGATAAGTATACATATAAAGGTACAGTGAGCATGTATGTATATATATATGTATAAAGCGCAATCATAGAAAAACTATCAAAACATTTTTGTCCAATGCAGTTTTAAAAACATGATATATGTATGCACTCTAAAATTGTCAGGTATACCACACATGTAGTGCAAAGTGCATTTGCACTGCACTTCCTCAATTTATAACAACTACATTCAGTATGTTTGGTGTATGTGTTCTGCATACTTACGTTGGGTAGGACCAGAAGCACGGTCATCTTCTGGATGTCCTCTGGGAGATTTCTCCGCCTGGGGGTCATTAGGACCAGTTGTTTTGGAATGGACCACCTCTCCACTGGTCACACTAGTGTCAGATATGGTGTCCGCACTAGACAGGCTCGAGTCACTGGATTTCTTGGTTCCCTTGGTAACATTATTGTCAAATATTTCAGAGCCCCGATTATCTTGGTCCTCCTCCTCATCGGATTCATACACTGTAGTTTTTCTGGTTAAGAGGAAGTCCACAGAAAAATTTTCATAGTCATTAGATCTCAGTCTGTTCCTTTTTGTTTTAGGTACTGGGGATGCTTTCTGACTAGATTGTTTGACTTCTTCACCTGCAGTAAAGTCACTGCTGAGGTTTTTAAACCCTGTAGATATAACTTCACCACTACTCGACTTTTCCTTTCCTCCATCACTTAACCTGAATTTTCTAAACATGGTTTTGTCATGTTCCTCAGAGGTGTTTGGAGAGCTACCTGTATGACTTAAGGAAGTACTGTCAAAATTTTCTAAAGAATTTCTTCCTGTCCATTCGTCCAGGTTAGTTTCAGGTGTGCGTGCCCTTGGTGTAACATGTCCTGCATAATTGTGTTTTTCATTATATACAGTTGTTTTAACTGGTTCACCGTCACTTACTTGAGGACTAAAGGAACTATAGCCAGGACTATGTTTTTTAGAACGAGGAATCGTCGCAGGTTTTGGTCGGACTGGATGTTCAGTTTTTGGTCTCCGAGGAGGAATGGCAGGCTTTATGGAAGGTATTCTCTCTGTGGATCCAGATAACTTTTTGGAGCATTGATTTTCATAATCTGCTTCTTCATCACTAGATACTTTACCTTCTTCTGTCAGTGGCCGAGCATTGGCATACAAATTGTGATCCCCTGTATGTGCATCGCCACTGTGTGTAACATTAGGTACACCACCTGAGTCTCGTCTATATTTGTCCGATACCTGTGTTACTAGGTTTTCTCCTGTACCTCCATCACTCAAATTGTTATCAGTTTTAAGATATTGATCACCACTAACTACAGCATTTACCTGGATTTCATGATTATCAGTTACGTCGATAACATCTGCACCCAGTCCAACATTAACGAAAGTTTCCAAGGAGGAATCCACACATTTTCCAAGGCCGTCCAGTAACGAAAATTTTCTCTCACCAGATTCATTTGATGCTTTTCTGTCGGGATGCTTAGAAGTAGAGGGAGATGCTTTTCTGCTACTTTTTCTTGGAGAGTATTCTGCTGATTCAAATCCATTACAGTCTTTCATGAGAGTTGCCCAAAAGTTTTCGATTAGTTCAGCTTTTTTCAATTCTCTCCTAAGCCTTTTGGAGGTTTCTCTGGACTCATTATATAATTTTCCAAGATGGGCTATATTCACCGACTCGAAACCATCCTCTGCTGTTGAGATACAGCCGTGTAGGTCAATCAGTGGTGGGTCTTCTTGAGGAAATTCGTTATTCCAGGTTACTACAAACTTATTGTACAGCTGTTCCATTTTAACATGTATGTAGGCTAATTAATCTATGGACGGTTTGCTTGCATTATCGGGCCACTTTGAGAGGATGCAACATGAAATTTGTAAATCTTCCAGGAAATCCTTTACTTTCAGTCGCATTTTGTCATCATGTTCCACTTCCGTGTTTTTTGATAGCCGCCATTTTTGTTTACGTTTCCCACTTCGGAATGTTTCGGCATTTATCTCTGAATTACGGTCCCATCCCGGTTCGACCCCCGTGCACCGCTACGTTTGTTTACTCTGTCCTTAGTTTACATGAACTTACGAGCCCACCCATATGACAAGAATTTCGGTGAAAATACCTCTTAGTGTAAATGTTTAGACTGAACAGAAAGATAAATTTACAGTATAAATATAAATAGCAAGGCAAACGCAAACAAAGAGTACTTAATTAAAACTGACATGCATGCAGGAACTAATAATTTTGTATGTTGGGGTTTATATCGTAAAGCAAATAAACAAAACAAACAAACAAACAAAAAAAACCCAAAAAACACCGACAAAAACACCCCCTCCCCAAATAAAAAAACCAAACAAAAAACAAACACCCACATAAAAAAAAAACCATTAGGGGTGGTATATGGTATAGATGTCATTATTAAAATGAATTCATTTTATCTAATATTTGACAACTGTATCGTGATATGTGTTGTATCGGAGTACTGTATCATGGTACATATCGTGATGTAGCTGATGATACACAGGCCTAGTCAAAATATGTGTATATCTAATACAGAACGGTCTAAAAATTGCTATGAAACATGTCAGACAGCATTTGACCCAATGACAGGCTGTATTGGCACTATATATATCGTTATTATAACGACAACAGAATTTGCAAAATGCTGACTTTAAACGTGACTGTTGAAGCCCCTGCAACAATGACTTGTTTGTAAGTAGCCTGCCTCGATTCAAAAACTGATCATACGCACAACAAGCTCTTACGTATCGAACAAGTTGAGAGACACACATACCATATGCAGGTGATGATTATTAAACATGGGAAGTTGACGATGGAGAAGCTGAAAATCGTCCCGTCCGTCATAAAGTTGAGTTGTTAATTATCTGTGTTCAATAAAATATCCAAGTAGGAAGCAGATATGGATGACTCTCTGGTACCTTTTACTATATAGTATTTCTAGTTTACTGGGATATATCCTAATGCCACATGAATGAAAATGTTTATTGTAATAGATAAAACGTCGTCGATATACATATGTATTTGTATAAGCACTGTATGGGAAAGGACTTCCTACTTATTTGGCACTGGCATGGAGTCAGTATACACCTATATCCCGGCATCATAAAATTTACAATTTTGGAAGAGGCCTTCCTGCTCTACACGACTATTTTTTCTTACAGATGTGCTGTTGTAGAGAAGATTTTTTTAATATTGGTCAATTTTTGGCAGTTTTTACTCAATTCCTTTGGTCCCAGGGGTGCAGAGGCTGTAATTTAAGATTTACACGTTACAATAAAAATTGTCACTCTTGTCCCAAAGATACTTCGTATCAAATGTAAAAAAAAAAAAAAAAAAAAAAAAAAATGGAATGGTAGATATCAAGAAATTAAGATTTAAAAGTTCAGTTTTTGACACATTTATAGGTATTTGACCAATTTGGTCGCACCCCGAGTACCTGACCAAAAAAAAAAACCCCCCAAAAAACCCTACCCCTTGGATCATGAGATGTACAATTCTAGTAAAGATTAACTGTTCTTTCTAAACATCCATTTAGTTTCAATTTAGTAAATGCTAACTATATGTTTTACCAGTAAACACTATACCAAGTTTGGCCCCACCCTAGAACCAAAACAAAAACTCTTCCACGAGGATCATAAAATTTATATAATGTTGGTAGAGGCCTTCCTGCTCTACATCACTATACACTTAGATTTTCTTGCAGACTAGAGAAGATTATTTTTGAAATTTGGTCGATTGGCAGTTTTTGTCCCGCCCTTAAGGCTCTAGGAATGCAAGATTTCTAAAATGTAAAATGTATGTCCCCCTTGTCCCAAAGATGCTTCATACCAAACTGGAATGATAAGCTTAGTTAACCGACATGATTCAAGTCTACACAATTATCTGACAAGTCAACATAATTACCTGACAAGTCAACATAATTATCTGACAAGTAATGACAAAGATATAAGAATAATTTCAAATATGCAATAAAAACTGGGAAACTGAGATAGTCATGTAGAATTCTATCGTAAGCTCAGCAGGTTCTCCGCTTTAATTTCTTCTTACTTTACAATACCCCCCCCCCCCCCCCCCGAAACAAAACAAAAAAATGACCAACCAACCAAAAAAACAATAAAAACCTGCCAAAGTAATTAAGCGTACAATCCATCCTAGGACCTTCACTGGAATAATTTTTTTTTATTATGCTTTATTTCTGTGTTGCATATATATCATATTGTACGTATCAAGAATTAAATTGATCAATAGTTGAATTTTTAACACATATATATTTTTCAACATTATAATTCATTTTTAAAGAATTAATCAATCCAATTAGATTTGACATTTTTCCACATTTGAAACAGCTAAATATATAGTTTTGCATATAGCATTATAAAGTTTATAACAAAGTTTTCATCGTCGAAAGGTACTTCTCTAAAAATTACATTTTTGGCATCAAAACCTATACGTTTTGATGTAGTATTATATATATGCAGACTAAGATCATTCCAAATATATTGTACATTTTCACACACGAAAATGCATGCAGAATAGTTTCACATTCACTATTACACAGAGTGCAAATATCATTATCTATTTATAAGTATTGTTTTGATTTTTTTGAAAGATAATATTTAACAGGCACCATTATATGTAAAATTCTGTACTGTAACCACTGGATAGAATAGGCCGATACTTTAAAACACACTTTAAATACATCCTTCAACTCTACTTCTGGGTGTCCTGTCAATCGCATTTCAAAGTTCCATTTTGAAAAAGCAGTTGGCTACTTTTCTTACTATGAATTTTCGTTGGTTATCCTAGCAGAGATCATCTAAACTGAATAAAATTTGATGCTACATGATGATGATTGTTCAAGTTCTGCATGTCAAGTGAAAGATTAGCGAGTATATAATCAAATGCAGGCTCATTTATTTGATATTTTCATCGATAGTTTCCCTAACAATTAGGTACTTCCAATTGTTAGAAAGGAACACTCGTATTTATCGATCGCGCGAAGCTAGGCAGAAGAAGCGGACGTGCTCTTGTTTCAGCACCGATCATGTATACACCTACACCCCAAGGCAAAGGATGGGGGTGAAAGCAAAGCAGTCATAAACTGATTCTTAAAGGGGCATGGACACGTTTTGAACTAAAATGTTCAAATTTTAGATTGCCAATTTTAATGTTTACTATGCTTGACTAAGGTATTTCTAATGGTCAGGAAAAATTTGAATGTCATCTGTTGACTTCCAAGTGAGATACAGCAGTTACAATTCTTTGTTATGTAAACAAGACCCGAGCCATGATTTTGCTTACATGTATTGAATATGCTACTAAACGTTCCATTTAAAGCAATTTTTGTCAAGTTAGAAGTTCATTCTAAACGCAATTAAACAGTGTCTAGTGTTTCTCACATCTCACATTGTTTTAAACATGATATTTTCTACGAAGCAATCTTTTTGTAAACAAAAACAAGACTCGAGCCTTGTTTTACATAGCGAAGATTTGTGAGCGTGTATCTACTTGTAACTCAACAACTGACTTTCAAAATTTTTGCTGGCCACTAGAAATAACTTAATTGATTAAGCTATTTATAATCATACAAAAATTGGCAATCCTAGAATTCGAACATTTTAGTTCAAATCGTGTCCATGTCCCTTTAAAATTAACCATACAATAATGGTTTATTTTTTTTTTTTTAGAAATTACAAAGTGAACAAGCTAATTTGTTTTTGAAGTTGGTTTAAAATCTTAATAAAAAAACTTGTGAACCTGAAATTCTGAAGGTTAAATTATTTTTAATATCAACATCATTCAGTGCATCGTCGGAAACCACTTGGACGGTCGGTTTGCGCAACCAACCCTGGGTTTCCAACGATGCGTTCAATGTAGCACACACACACACACACACACACACAAGAATACATTTCCTGGCTCTCAGTCATCGAGTATCGCTTCTTAACAGAGCATCATATTTTTCAAAATATACATGAGAGATTTTTATTGAATAATAATAATAATGATAATAATAATAATAAACAATAAATGAATAATAACATAATGATTCATTCCCTCCTTTTTTTTTATATATATAAAATAAGATGATGTACAATATAGTATTGTAGTCCACTAAGTTAGGTTTGTCCAGGTCAACAATTGACATTTTCGGTGAATAATATTGGGTCCATATTCGTTGTATTCACTCTTAGTTATCCATTTATTCTCACAAAACATCAGAGAGGCGTAAATGGATCCGCCAATCCACACCATGAAACGCCGACTTGGATCCGCCCACACTTTAACACGACACGGTGCCTTACTGCTCAGTTCTTGTGAAAGCCTCTCTTTAAAACCTAGCAAGATATTCAGAATGACACATAAAATACAATATATGTAAATTATAATATGTAAATCAAAACTGGAAACCTGACATAGTCACGAGGGCCCTGCTCAGGTCAATTTATTAATATTATGTTATGACATTGAGAAGTTAGTGTAAACGCCGAATCTGAATAAGGAAACACAATTTACGAAGTCCGGGATGGATGTAATTTACAGTAACACACAATTATAACGAGCAGGCTGATAATGAATGCACGCGTATAGCGAAATGATTTTAGTTCTCTGTAGTTTTGAAAAATATTGCAAACATATTGGATGAAACGATTCAAAATTGTTCGTTCCCCGCACTTCATTGTAAATGTGTTTGACTTTAAGAATGCTAATTATTCAGGGAGATGATAAATATGAACCGGGGAGATATACCTGGCAGTAAGGTGCTTCCACCCGACAGGAGAACATTCCAATACAGGTCTCGCCGGCAGGACCAATCGCAGGCCTGGATTGCGGCGTGCACCAAATCCTGGATCCCTCCAAGCTCACCCGTGTCGTAACCTTGAACATCAACAAAACGGGGAATTTAAAACAACAGTCATGATATAGCTCCAATTATTCATAGGTAAGGACGATACGCGAGGATTCATAGTCAAGAAATAAAGACAATTGCATCATCTTCATCATCATCAACATCATCATCATCGAATAAAGTTTGATACTCTCTGTGGCTTGAGCTCGGTATCAAAGTATACTGCATAGCGGGAAATAACTCCCGGAGTTACTTTTCGCTATATTCGCTGAAACAAAATTTCCGCCATATTAACATTCAGCGAATTGATTTTTCATGCAGTGTGTTAATATGCTTGTATATGTTCATTGTTCCGCGAATTCAACCGATCACGATTTATTGCTAAGTGAAAAAATGTTATTTTTTTCCCCGACCGCAATATTAACCTGCAATACAGTTGTACCATATTCATATGAATAGATTTATAGCATGGGTATAATACCTAGTAAGGATGACCGAAAAAGGACTTCCGGAGCCTCAAACCTTTCGTCACCAATGACTATTTGCTGACCGTCTGGTAATGTGTATGTGTCCTCTCCGTCTGATTGCGACGACATCTTGTCCGAAGTAAAGTTATATGGGCGTACAGAACAATATTTCTCCTTTATCTCCCTCACTGCATCAATCTCAGCTACCAATATACCAAAAAACAATCATAATTTAAAGACTGAAGGTTTGGTTTCCTAATCAAGCCACTTGCTTCTTCGTGCAGCGAGGACGAGGAAAGCAAAGTTACGAGGGCGACGGAGCCAAATTACAAAAGCAAAGGAATAAAAAGCGAGGGCTAATATCGCTCATTTGCCTTTGCAACAATCGGAAGTTGTTGGATTGCACGCGCAATTTTCACCAGAATTTATTGATTTTTGGTTTTGTATATTGGGTTTTTTGTTTGTTGGCTTGTTTGTGTTTTTACAGGAATGGTCCTAACATCAGCATGACATAATAGAAAATTAGAAATAATTTTTAAAAGTGTATCCAAATGCATATCTGCAATTTTTACTTTCTCGTTACATTATATGTTTCTAATTAAATTCACGCGTTACCAATGAACCTGTCATAACATGGACATGTTACCTTATACAGATGTGTACATATGGTGAATACCTCAATTCATACGAATATTATTTATTTTCCTTCCAACAAATGAAATTGTATTCACTTCTCCATGTACATGTATTTCCAAACTATTTATAGATCGACAGTAATAATCTTAAAAATTATGTATTTTTAACTTGTTGTCCAAGATGTAAGTATATCAAAGTGAAGGGTCGAATGTGCAAGGGTGAAAGAGCGATATCAGTTTGCTTCTTCAATTTCGTGTACGTCGCACTTTCGCTCCGTCTATCTCCATCGTATTTTCGCTCTGTACGCGGAGCAAATGGTCCGATCAGAACACCATAAAATTAATTTGTCTTCTTGAATGCAACATGACACTTTTTTAATGTATAGTATTATGATTAATTTTGTGTAGGAATATTGAAATAAATAATTAATTCCTGAATCACTTAAACGTACATGCAATTTAAAAGTTATTGATAACAAATGATTCAATTGTTTGTGATGTAAAATGTGGGATTACTTCTTTCGTGTGTGTGTGTGTGTGTGTGTGTGTGTGTGTGTGTGTGTGTTCATTGTCTGAATTTGAATTGCTATCATATGAAAGTTTTCATGCATACATATGTACACTATGTTCCTTTGTGGGCCCAGATTGGTTGAAAAAAAGTATTCCAGTAGGTGATGCTGTTGGGTACTCACAATGTGTAGTAAAAGAATATCCCTTTTCGTATAGGAGTTTTTGTAGCGACAGTGTGACGTCCTTTCCACCGATCTCCATACTTTTTATCGAGTCCGGAAAAGCGTAGGCTGTATGAAGTAACAAGATGAGTATTGTCACTTGAGTATCCTCGGAGGCACAATTAATATACTTATATATGTTGTATCCTGCTATGTATTAATGACAACAAGACAAGTACGTTTTACATTTACTTTTTTTAAAAAATTGAAAACAACTTAATTCTTCACAGGTGAATTTACATTGTGAAAAAAAGTCAGGTGGTTTAAATTGATTGATTGTTTGTTTGTTTTCCGTACCGTTGAGAATATTTCACTCATATTGAGACGACACCATTGCCGGCGAAAGGCTACAAATTTAGACCTATACTTAGCATTGAGCTCATTTTCGTAGCTGAGGAAAAAAACCAACATTTTCGCGTTAGAGCGCGAAATTCTACGTAAATATAATTATGTAAAACAAGAACTCTTGATTGGTACANAACCATTTTCGCGTTAGAACGCGAAATTCTACGCAAATATAGTTATGTAAAACAAGAACTCTTGATTGGTACAATGTGAGTAACCTTACGGTAAAGAAATATATATACACGTGCACGCTAACACGCCTACATTTTACATGCGCATATTCAAAATGATTGGCAAATATTCGATTAAAAATTTATTGAATGCAAAGTAGAATTCATATATTTGTAATTGATTAATACCTGTGTAACCTTATCAATAACAGCTTTTAATACAATGCAATAAAATTTCGTCCACTGGAATCAAGTCTTAAGATATCACAGAATTGGAAGAAAAATGCATTATAACGCTTAAATCTTTGCATTTATGTTATTTTACTGAGTATACAATACCTTTTCTTTTGATTTATTTGATAACCCGAAAAGACCGTTAGGGTATCTCTAAAGAGCACTTGGTAACCCAAGTCATTTTCCTCCGATAATGGTTAAATCCGCAGTTTTCAAAGGACATGTTCCTTGGCTGCCATCTTTTGGAAAAACCTATATAATTTTAACAGCAACCTTATTGTGATATCAATATAATTGGCCCAAGCCTGTGCTCTCTATATGAAATTGGACATTTCATTAAAAATGGTGGTGATTTTAGCAAATTCTTGTATTTTGTGATGTTTCTGATGTTTTGGGGCAGTAGATTCAGATACCCAATTGGGCGATCCGGTGCCTAAAGGTTACGCCGCTCGGACTTTCAATTCGAGAAGGTTGTGAGTCGAATCTGGCTGTGGCAGGGCGACATTGTTGTCCTTGGAAAGCGCACTTTACATGAATTTCCCCTCCACCGAGTGATACAAACGAGGTACTGGCTATGAGACAGTGAAAATATATTGTCAGAATGTTAGTGTTCTAGCGCTGGTATAAAACGTCAGGTTGCACTGAGAAGGTTCTCGATTGTTATCGGTCTGCTGGGGAATAAATGTATTCGTAAAGGCAGCTCTGGTACATTACCTACATGTAGGTAGATTTAAAAGCGCTATATAAAAACCAATCTCAATTATTATTATTATTATTAAAACTCCAAATTTCTATTTCCCTTATAAGACTATCATTACGTAAAATTATTATTTTGTGCGAAAAATATTTGGGAATTAATTTGGACCGTTAACAGTGCCGATTCACCCTTCGTGGGCCAACTCCTTTCATTTCAATGGAATCAAAGGTCAATAAGATGATCTGCTTACATGAATATATATCAAGAAGAAAAAAAGGTACAGCTGGACAAGTCTTATTACTGTCTATATCGCTATTCTTCGTTGTATTTAACGTAAAATTTCTTCCTACATTTTTTTCAATATTGAGCGCATTTAATTAATCGATACATAGCATTTTATACGCTTTATTTAACGTAAAAGTTTCGCATAAGAATGCATTGTATTTTCCCATTATAATGAGAAAGTTACGCGGTTATTCACGAAAGTGTCGCATTATAACGCAAAAGTTATGCTTTCATTTGCAAAATTTTCCCACTTATTTAGAAAATTTCGCGTTAAAACACAAATACCTCGCATTTATTCGCGAAAGTTTTGATTTATAGCACGACATTTCAGCTAGGAAATTGAGCTCAATCAGCTTTCGTATTTGGAGAGATATTGCGGTATTGGTAATTAAAAAATAGGCGAGGGCACCGCCAAACCGATACATGATACGCCCGCATATATTATAAACCATCGTCAGCATTCCCCTTGTAATATGTACATCTCCACATTGTGATCCTTCTTTGTAACAAGTTCCATCAAAATCCCCCAAGGGTTTAGGAGAAGTTGCGAAAAGACAAAGTATTTTGCATAGAAAATCATAAGTCAAGAGAACTCTAATCCTTTAAAAAAACATTGGACAGCAATCCCCTGCAAATGTGCACATTACACATTGTGATTTCTTTGGTACCAAGTTTCATCAAAATCCCCAAGGGTTTAGGAGTTGGCGATGACAAAGTGAAAGGGATCAGCGAAGACAGACGGACGACATCGTATAACATAATAGCCCGCTTTTAATGCGGGCGTATAAAAATCGTTCAAATTTTATGTTTGGATTTTGAAAATATATTTACACTCATAAACAGGAAATGCTTGTGCAACGCCTTCACCACATTCCAGAATGAGGCTGCTGGTATGACCGTAGGCCATGGCAGCTAAAATACCCTGCAACTGGGCGTTGTAGCCTTGCACATTAAACTTTTCCATTAATAACTGAAAAAATCAACAATCTTTTTTATTCATATAGAATACGATAGAGCAAAATATATACTTTGAGTGGCTTCCCTTTATTATGACTATTCATACAGATATTTCCAAATTATGAAACCAATCATAATATACCTGTAACATTGCTTCCTTACAAGCTTTTGGTATAAAGGAGATTTCAGAATTCAGTACATTGTATTCCTCGGGAGATACTCCTAGCACTCCCGTGAAGATGTACTGCCATAACTGTTCCATGTCGTCCCAGTTTGTGACGATCCCTCGGTCAATAGGAGACGCCATGGCCAGTATTTCTCGTCTCGCCTGGGCTTCATTTCCAATATAGAACTCGGCTTCAGATGACGCCTGTAAGTTTACAAGATTCGAGGAGAAAAAAACAACAACCAACCAACCAACCAAGCAAGCAACCAAACAAAGAAAGCAAAAACCCTGATTATCTGTTGCAATTCCCATGGGCACGATTTGTGCTCCTTTGTTAGCTTACCTGTCTTTATATTCTTATGAGGCAGAATTCATTAAAAAGCATGTACATGAAAAGAAGAAATCTCTTGCGGTGGCCTTTAATTCAACATTTCAATATGTTGACGATGTTTTATCTATTAATAATAATAATAATTTTATTTATATGTCGATTCGATATACCGTATATAAGTACCCCAGCAAACTAGAAATAAAAGGCTTCACAAAGTCTTCCGTGTCCTTCATACTTTGAATTATTGAACATAGTCATTATCGACATACTAACAACTCAATTTTATGACAAACGGAACGATTTCAGCTTCTCCATCTTCAATTTCTTATAATTATGTAGCAATAGTCCATCACCACCTGCATTTGGTGTGTATGTTTCTCAATTTATTCGATACGCAAGAGCTTGTTTTGCATATGATCAGTTTTTTAATCGAGACAGGCTACTTACAAACAAGCTTTTGTCTTAGGGGACCTCAAAGCATCATTTCACAAATTCTATGGTCGTTATAACGANGCAAGCTTTTGTCTTAGGGGGCCTCAAAGCAGCATTTCACAAATTCTATGGTCGTTATAACGATCTAGTTTACCAGTATGGTCTGCCATTGGGTCAAATGCTGTCTGATGTGTTTCATAGCAGTTATGCCATTTTTCATACACTGATTTTGACTATGGATTACTCCGTTTTTCTGACCAAGACAATGGGTTCAAATCCGTTTTTCTGACCAAGACAATGGGTTCACGGCAGGTGTGACATGCCAACAGGAGATTCTTACTTCTCCAAGGCACCTGATCCCACCTCTCAGTCTGGTGTGTCTAGGGATCCGTGTTTGCCCCACTCTTGTTTTGTATTCTATTTGGGACTTTCATGTACGGTATTGATAAGTGTTCGTTATCTTTACCTTTACATATATCTACCTGATAGCTCGCATTGAGATTTATAAGCTAACTAAATACTAATCAACACACAAATACTCGAACATCTGTTTGGGCTGTCACATGTAATGTACTAGTACTTGGCGGATCCAATGTGCAGATCTAGAGGGAGAGGTCACTGAGATTAATTGATTTCAAGAATGTTTTGAACAAATATTTTAACTATTTTTGGCTCTTCAACCCATCCACCCTCCTTTTTGGACGGAAAACTGCAGACGTAAGTCGCAATCCACTTCTAAATACGCCCCCGGGATAGAAACACTTAGTTAAGATGCCTGTTTCCAAGTGCACGGGCATTTCACTTCAATGGTATATTACAAGAATTACTTTTAATTGGTTATCTAAAAAAAAAACCAACAACAACCAAAACCCAACTTTGTATATGAGTATCAAATAGTTTGCCAGTTTTAATACTACACCCCGTTAATATAGTCCCCTAAAAGATTAATACAACCCTGCATGTGCAATAAACTAAATACCGTTATTCAAAAGGCTGCCTCTCATAAAGCTACATAAAATCGAAATTATGAAATAAGCCCCCTTATATCAGAGTTCGTGACTCAAGGAACTAGAACAGAGAAAACATTGATACAAGCATCATCAGACAATGCCCAATTCATCGTCAGTTACCCAAGGTTGATTTCGTTCTTCTACTCATCATAAGTAGACAAGACGAAAATCAATTGAGAGTATCATACGCTGGGTAAAATGAAATATCTGGATACCTCTTGTCGTTTCGGGCGTCCAATAATGTTTGGAGACATAGATTTGGGTGCATCTTCCCCAGCAAATCCAACACGACAGCATCCGGATCCCAAGTCTGTCACAATGTTGGGTTTCTCCATGTTAGATATGGAAAAGTTCCCTTCCTTAAAAAAACATATATGGAAGAATATTTTTAAATAATGTCACTATTTTGTATAAAAACAACCGGCACTGTCTCTGCCACCATCAATGAATCTCAAATTACATGTAACATTAGACTTCCGCTCATTTTCAGATGCAATAAACATTGAGCCAATAAATCCTAGATATTCCTGAAAGTTAAAGAAACTCTCTCTATTTTTATTTATTTTGTTTAAGCATTAAAACATACAAACAACTTGTTGTTGCAGCTAGGGCTTTCAACAATTACGTTTAAAGTCAGCATTTCGTAAATTCTATGGTCGTAATACATGTACATGTACCATTAGGTCAAATGCTGTCTGTCGAGTTTCATACACAGCAATCGCTGCTGTTCTTTGTACACAGATTTTCACTCTGAATTTTTCTTTTTACCTGATCAAGAAATGGGTTCATGGTGGGTGTGACCGGTTTGCAGGGGATGTTTACTCCTCCTAGACAAATGATCCCACCTCCTGGTGTATTCAGAGGTCCATGTTTGCCCAGCTCTTATTTTGTATTCTTTTTGGGACTTAGATAATTGATCACTGTTATCATTGTGTAGTAATCATGTCATGCGCACGAGATATTATCATGCTAGATACGTTTACACTTTCATACAAAAACAAACCCCCACCACCAAATTATAATTTTAATTTGGAAAAAAAAA
>CAJDSM010019682.1:0-27221 GCA_903981925.1 Ostrea lurida
AGCAAAGAGAGAGATCGAATAATTCCATTGGCAAAATTCTAACGTCGCGTCGCTATAGATGACCCTTGTCTTGTGATTTACCAAATTTATCACAATAAGTCAATATGTTTGAATCTGATTTTGTTTTCATACAATTTTGTTAGACTGAATCATTTTCCTTACATAGAATTTGACTACGGGTAATTGCACCGTCTGTACTTTTATTATCGACTAAGAGGCTACATCGGCGGGGTGAGGTGAACACCGGTCAGCAGAGGAGATGCGTTACTCCTACACATGGCACCTTGAATGCGCATAAACCGTTCGCTTTTTTCGGGGAATTCCGTGTTGCCCTACCACACTCTGAATTTTGTAATTATGTGTTTTTGATTATGATTACGTTTGACAACATATTGTTCAACTACGTTCATACATGTCGCCTTTTTGGTAATACAATTTACACTAAAACAATAGATGTTGTGCCTGTATAAAGAGTTGTATCGTCATGTTCCCTAGTTACCATAATGGTCAGAAAGTTGCCATCGCATTTCTTTTCCTTGTAGTCAGTTATTAAGGTTTGGTCTATGTCGCACATGCAACACTTTAGGAATGAAATGAATCGACATATTTTCCCAATAAATTTTATTTTTAGAACAAGGTTCTTTTTTGTCATAAAACGTGCCACTTCGGCTGTCTTCGGAGTTTCCCATCTCATCATCGCGATGGGTAACTCAAATACGATATGGCGTTCCTGATTGCAATTGCGAGTCCCTTTCAGAAGTCTATAAGAACAATCGGGCAAGCTTAGTGGTTACCTCGTATTTTCCATCGTGAAGTATGAAGTTTTGGCCGATTGTAACGATTACTTGATACGTATCGTTAAAGACGACGGAAAACTACGAATAATATTAGATGTCTTCTCACGATGTCTATACGAACGCAGCAAAGATGGGATCATACAGAACTTATTAAACGAAATTGGACAATATTCTGGTGAGAACCATTACATTGCAAAATTATTTTGGCATGCCAATAGGTATTTTGTCGGCAGCCTTCACGAAAGTCGCTCCCGAAGCGCATTTAAGTTTCAGAAAGATGGGTCTACTGCGACGGTAAAACACGAATGATAAATTCACGAATATGCCCGGATGATTCACGATCCAGTAGCCGGTAAATTTGAACTGTTTCTGTTAAATCGGTGAGTATTTCCATCTGGTTGTGCAAAATCGGGAACTATGTGTGACGCAGGCATTAAATGAAATGACGGATTATTGACCGTGATACAAGTTTTCAATTCGAATACCTTTATAGATATGATCAGTCAACCGGTTCTAATCGTAGCTCTGCTAAAGTCAGTTTAGGACGACACGTAGAGCTGACAACACGCTTAATTTTTTTAATGAATCCAACTTGTATTTATATATTATTATAATACTATGTTTTGTTAAAACATTAAAGCTGATGCGTGTCGTTGCTAGTCCATTTAAAGTGTTATGTTGTTTTATTACTGATCTTGTATCAGAAATGAATGGGTTATAATGGAGAACGGGATCTGCCGAATGTCTACTAATTTGCTTATACAAGGTAGTAATATTCTAACTTTGTTTTATCAAACTGTCAATGTACTCAGTTACTTGTCAAAAAAGTTTAGTTAGAGTCACTTAAGCCTAAAAATTTTTTTAGCATGGGACGTTGAAATATTAATGTACCCATGCCATTTCCTTGTTGTGATGTCACTAGTTGATAATGTCAATCTACAAATTGTACGGCTCCGTATGCGATGATACGCAGATATTCTGAAAATGTGAAGAACATAATTCATGATCGATCTGATAACGTAATTCACAAAAATATGGTATCAGGGGATTTCTCGTAAAGGCCATGTCTGAATAAAATAAGATTTTCTGATTTACCTTATATATAGCAAGTGCCTGGTATCAAATGCCCATATCATTTGACTAGCCATTACATATACTTCTGTGAAAGGTAAATGTATAAAGTCACACGATTCATTTTTTTAATGTGCAAAATCTGCAAATTTGAATTAAAAAAAAATTAAGTAAAATTGCAGGATTTCTTCTCCAAATGACACTTATTTTCGAAAGATATGAATTTTGACTGTTGAAATTACATATAGTCATAATCACAAGTTAGTGTAGTTACATACGCTCTTTTCTACAAATATGTATCATAATTGACGCATTTTATGGGACACCAGTTGGACCACATCATGTTAATTTGGAGATTCTCATCCACGCCCGCCACATCCCAAAAGGCCCCCTCCCCCTCCCAGTTTTTCTCATTGATTTTCGCAGTTAAGAATTGGAATTTTTTCAATGTTAATAGATAAAGATATTTCGGAACTTTAAATTGTGTTCTTTTTCAATATGAAGCTAATACATGTATAATTGTATTTTGCATGTTTAACAGCGTATGTTATCTTACGTGCTATGAAATTATTCAGATTGTAAAGTTTCAGAAAAATAGAAAACAAAACCCTCCCACCAGCCCCTATTTTTTTGCTATTGGTGGATGAGAATCTACGAATGAACTTGATGTGGCCTTACAACAGTTTGTAGTTTCTGTATCAAAGAGGTACATTTTGCGGGTTTTTTTTTTAAAGTATATATAATCTACCACCTGGTCACATTCAGAATTAAGTTGATGGGGGGGAGCAAAACTGTGAACTTTTTTAAACCCAGTGTTCTTACTCTCGAAACTCAAATACTGAAAATACCATTAAACATTTGATTACACACATCAATGATTGATATATTCAAATGATTAAAGATATATTTAATTACTTAAGTTGATGTTAATTTGGAGCCCATTCAACTGATACGCCCCTGCTTGTTGCTACATTCTTATTTCATCTGCTTCTGTTACGGAATACTGCAGTATAAAGTTATACATGTACATTACTTTAGAATACTATATGCAAAACAGTATATTTTTAGCTGTTTTAAATGTGGAAAAATGCCAAATTTAATTGGATTGATTAATTTAAAAAAATGAATTATAATGTTGAAAAATATATATCTGTTAAAAATTCAACTGTTGATAAATTTAATTCTTCTGGGAACAGTGGAAAGCTTAACAACATTGTTTTTATATATATTCATTCTTTCTATTAATACTACAATATAGTACAGTGCACATTTCAGAATCTAAGGGCTGCATCTGTGGGTTTTGGTTTTTTTTCCTCACATAGCATGTAAAGTATCATATTTTTTTTTTTCAAATCTGTATGAGTGAGTTTTAGGTGTGCAAGTAAGTGTGCGAGAACATTTCTGTGCAAATATCAATTTTGATTTGACAATGTAAGTAATGATGATATATATGTAACACAGAAATAAAACATTATAAAAAATGTTATACATGTACAACTCCTCTCTCTCTCTCTCCTCTTCTTCCTCTCCTCTCTCTCGTCTTTGCGTCTCTCCTCTCTCTCTCTCTCTCTCTCCTCTCTCTCGTCTCTCTCTTCTCGCGTATTGCCGTTGGCGTCCTGCCTCATTGTGAGATAATTCCCCTCCCCCAGTTTATACTGTCAATCAAAAACACTATGTGTACGATATCTTAATAAACTTGTTCGAATAATATTTATAGATTACATGACTACCTGAAATTGCTTTCATCAAGGTTATAGTACTTGGGTTGTCCGACATTTTAGTGAATTTTATATGTACATGTAGATCTATTCCAAATGAGGTAAATTTCTGGGTGCCGAGTGTCATTTAGTTCAATCATTTATGGCTGTAAACATATACATTGTGACTAGCGTACATCTAATATTTTGGAACGAAAGAAAAAGGAGGCAAAAAAGATAGATATTTTGAGATTTACGTCTTACAAAATTAGTTTAAATATATTTTTTTAAATTTCATTTCAAACGCGGATTTAATTAATGGGAAGCGCCATAGTCGTTAATGCACACGTGATGTTTCTGCAATGTTTATTTTCAATTATTACACGTGTCATGCATGACATATGTTTTCAGCTACACCCTGGGCGTGATCAGTGAGCGTGTCTTAGAGGTATTCAAAACTATGGGCGGGACATGCATTTTTTGGCCACAATGCGTAAAAAGCACATTAAGTAAAACTAGAATGCGCGTACATCTAATTGTACATGATTAGCATACTTCTCTTTGATCAGTTTCTCTTTGAAATATTTAGGTCTAAATTTGGAATTTATTGTAATGTATGTCTTAGTCTATTCCATTTATCGGTTTCATGGACCCATATCAACACTTACTGTAACTATACCATACACTTCAGACGCGGGGTCGGAATAGGCGGGGGGGGGGGGGCTCGACAATTGTCGGGATTGTCCATGCTAGTGTCGGAATATTAAAGGATACAAATGTACAGCTCGTTTTGGTGAATTTTTATCTTATTCCGAATCATCTTATTCCTTTCGAATATAATAAAAAAGATATATGGAATGAATATTCCAACTCAGAAATGACTACATGCTTGTCCAAAGTAACTTATATAGTAAATTGAATTGAATTGTCCAGGAAGCCAAAATTAAAGGGACGTATGATTTAAAGATAGTAGCTGTGTTAGATTTGGAAATAAATAAAATTGTTATTTTTAACAGAAAATAACATGTTTGAGTCATTTGGACTCAATTTGATTCTTCTAAACAAGTGTTGACAAAATGAGCAGTGCTTACGAAAAATGCAAACATTTTCACCAAGTTAAAATTTATTTCCAGCACAAACGAGATCAAATACCACACCCTATTTAATATATAGTAGTGTCAACAGACACATAAATTATGTGACAGAAAGCTGAACGCGTGCTCTTTTTTTTTTTTTTTTTTTTTTTTAAACTTAATTCATATTTTATAAACTAGTCAACTTATTAAAGAAACACCATCAAAATAATCATATCCGTACATTTTGTTAGTTAAGTGGGTGATTATATACGGACAGATGTTAAATTAAGAGCTGGGAATTTTGATTTTTGAGAACACAATTCGATTTCAAGTCTCATTCCTATTGGAGCAGCGAAGTTTACGGTGTTAACATTAAGGATTTATATATGATTTGTTCAATATTTATGAACTGATGTCATTACCGTAACAAGAATGTAAATGTCATTTTAATCTTATAAACATGTTTTATTAACCTTTTCTCCACCGACACATTTTAAAGCCTTTTAGCAACTACATGACACATTCATTTGGAGGAAATTGAAAGTATATTTACCCTGATTAAAATAGGTATTAAGGACACTAATTTGTTTGGAATTTGAGTGAGATCAATTAAGTTTTAGAGGATTGCTTTGACCTTAAAAGGGGTATATGTATTTGGGGGTCAAATGAGTACATATTTGTGTTGAATTCATATAACAGGGGAAATGGTTAAGTTAGTTCTAGGAAAATCTATAATTTAGGTTTGATCTTAAACACTTGGTTCTTGTAGTTGACATTGCTGTGTTTTAATCAGACATAATAGCAGTGTGTAATGATTCCAGATAATTGAATTCTATATGTCTGTGGCAACCATTTCGAAATACATGTATATTACACTTACTATCAAGCGTTATGACTATGTTTCGGTAATGTCAAGGTGTGACGGTAATGACCATACATATAAATTATACATGTACAACTAATTTAAAGCCGTTTACGAGTAGCATATATAGTTCCCAACAATCCTTTTATTGATAAACATCAAATACCAGCTATTTCCTATAATTGTAGAAATATCAAATTGGTAGTAGTTTTATATATTTTGTCCGATTACTCGTCGATCACCAGCCCAATCAGATTTTGACAACTGGTAGTGGCTGGTACCACTGTTTGTACAGATTCATTTATTTCACGAAGTAGTTGTGGATGCTTATACCACAAATTGACAATATATCCGGCATCATCGACCTAAAATACCGATTACTTTCAATGTTCTGCATCATAAAGTTCCACGTCTACGTCATCATCGTCCACATGCTGGACTGTACCAGGATATAGAACATCATCAGGCTACAGAACTAAATGGATGTCGACAAATTGCATGCTGAAAAGTTTGTATATAATTTTCAATTGATGTAATCGAGGAGGTTTTCCATGGATTTGGCTCTTGAAAAGCAGATGTGTCAGTCTTGTTTCAAAGATATGCAACTCAGTATGCTATTCTACTGTGCATATCTTTATATAGGTACATGTAAACATGGATATAAGATTGATATAAGAAATGAATCTCCTTTATCTTTTCGGGTGATGCAGGTACATGTATCACCGAATTTTAGACGGTAAAACTTCATAAGCGCAAAGCGCATTGAAAAAGTTTTACCGTCTAAAATCTCGGTGATAACCTGCATATTCACCCGAAAAAAATAGTAAGATTTATTTCTTAATATAATTTTATATTCACAGCAAACAAAATAATTTCTTAAGACTTTACTTGTTGTTCAGGTACGTGACAAAAAAAATCACCTCGCATTCTTATAAGGTGTTTAACCAATGAGAATCGGCGCTAGGTGATCACGTGATATAAAATTAAATGATACCTTACACACCCGAAAAAATATAAGATTCATTTCTTATATCACCGAATTTTAGACGGTAAAACTCATCAATGCGCGAAGCGCATTGATGAAAGGTTTTACCGTCTTAAAATCTCGGTGATAACCTGCATATCACCCGTAGAAATATAAGATTTATTTCTATCATTAATTTTATATACAACAACAAAATAATGTGTCATTAGACTTACTTGTTGTCCGTACGTGATCGAAACAACCTCAATTCTTTAAAGCTGTTTTAACAATGAGAAATCGGCACTAAGGCTGATCGAACGTGAAGAAAAATTGAAAATGATATAATCAAATAATGGTTTAAAAAATGGGGGGGGGGGGGGGGGAAGAATGTATACATGATAGTTTTTTGAAGTTTCAACGTCTGGGGATCATTGCATCCATGCTTGTTGTCTTTATAATGATCCCACATCTGCCTCCGTGAGAAATGTTGCCTCGCGCAATATTTTGGAAAGCTTTGCATCTGTAATTATACTTCCAGCATGTGCGACAAATGTATCAGCTGATCGTTTGTGTCCCCCATCAGCTTTACCTTTAAAATGGCCAGCCTTTAGAAACTTCCAGTTGTCAATCCTGGATCCAAGGTGAAAAAAGAAACCAAAACTATATGAAAACAAAAGACAGAAATTACCTTTACATCTATACTGGGTGGATGGACCGACGTTGACAATTAAGTAGACGATGTCTATTTTGAAACGAATGTCGATGACATGTTGATGTCGATGAAGTTTTGTATTGCAAGAGGCACGCCTATTGTAGTTAGATAAAGCAGGCTTGTTTGGAAACCTTCAGTGTACATGTATGTCTGTAGCGTGGTCTTCCTCTCATGTAGTCATTTATATTGTAGGTTTTATTTGTTTATTACTTTCTCTTTTATTCTTGCCCCGTTGGGATCTGGGTTAGAATAGATCCTCAGTACCCCTTGCTTGTCGTAAGAGGCGACTAAATGGGGCGGTCCTTCGGATGAGACCGCAAAAAAAAGAGGTCCCGTGTCACAGCAGGTGTGGTACGATAAAGATCCCTCCATGCTCAAAGGCCATGAGCGCCGAGCACTGGCCTAAATCACCGGCAATGGTGACGTCTTCATATGAGTGAAGTATTCTCAAGAGAGACATTTAAAACAACAAATAATCAATCAATCAATTCTTGTGGCCTATGTCTTTCAATATTCCAAATCAGTTCCACTTCCCTTCATCTTGACTGCCTTATAAACGATCTATAAATGAATTTAGTCTTTTTATCGGAGTCACATCTAGAAATCTATATATCTAGATTGATATATAGTTATGAATGTATGTATACATGTGTATGAATGTAGGTGGAGGTTGTGCATTAATGTTATTGAAAACCATACCATACATGTAGCGTTACTTGTCAAATTCATTCTATTCAAGAAAATATAACAACGTTGCATTCCTAAAATATTGTTCATTTATCATAATCTTTGTCAATATTTCTTAGCTTGACCTTTGTATTTGGAGAGGTTTATATAGGCTATCTGTTGCCCAATCCATTGATCTATTCAATAAAATATGTTTAAATCACATCTAGAAATCTAAAATATTCTAAATTCTTGTGCATCACAGGCAAGTTGGATATTCCTTTCCCGTTGCCTTTACAGCCCCAAAGGATCGAAATCGACAAGAGGGAGTATAATATCCTCATTTCAGGATTCTCGCTCAGAAAATCGGCTTAGAGATGTTTCATAACATCATTATAAAAATCTTATCTGTTTATTGACCTTTAAACGAGTACCAGTCGTCATTTATTTTATTTTCAGCCAATGAACGGCTGTTATAACCCCTTTACAGAGAGATTTCAACAGAATCCTGTATTGTTTGAATTCTTGCATTTCTCTTGAGATGTCAAAGTGTCTCTACTTGAAATATTTCAGTTTAATGACAGTATTTCTACTTTAGATAACGAACAAAAGCTATTTTGGCTACCAAACTCAGAATAAAAAGACATTTTTGATCATGTGAGCAGATGTCTATGATTGTGTATATAATTCTTTGTTTATACATACATGTATATATATATACAATATTTTATCATTGAACTATGTGTGCTTATATGTGTATTGACATTTGTTGCTACTTATTACATTTTGTATATTTTATCATTTGGCATTCTTCTCTCCATAACTGTAACTATTTCATGTTTGTCCATTTTGGACTCTGAATTAGAAACAGTGGTCTGTTCTGTTGTAGTGAGGATTCTCTTTCTCAAATATCTGATAGCATCAGAAGCAAAAGAATAACTTGTATTTCCGTGATAAATGGAAAGGCAAGATGCTAACAATCGCTCTTTTTGGAATTTTGGAATTTCTGTTTTACTAACTAGTACTCTTTTAAGGCCGGCTGATACATGTTTCTTAATCCATTCACAGGTGTGTGGTGAAAGTAGAGCATGCGTATTTAAGTTGTTATAAAGGTGCGTTATGATAATAATTTTGACGGTAAAATAATAATTTCAAAATTCCGTGATAAAATCTAATATAACTACAGTTAAAGTCAGACTCAGTAGAAACCAACATAATGTAAATTTTTAAACCGTTTTTTACCAAATTTTTATCACAGGTGAATGTGAATGACATTTGCAGCCCTCGATAATGACAAACTATTAAAGATTTTTTTTTTTTTTTTAGACTGAATTATATCTACTTATGATATTTGCCGAACATCTGTGCTTCATTATCCCCGGAGTTTGTGCAGTCACGTGATCTTTTTGAAATAGGGATTTAAATTGACGTTACGGTAACGAAATATAAAAATTGGTCAACAATGTTGTTCAAATAGAAATTCTTCCAGAATTAAAATGTTGATAGTAAAGGATTTTTTTTTTATTTGAATGAAACAAAATTATGATCAATTAACGATAACTTTAAAAAAGAAATAACTTTTTGAATTGGAATAGTTTTTTTTTTGTTTTTTTTTTATCGATAAATTATGTTCAATCTGAATTTTGGAAATTATGTTTTAAGCTACATGTACGTTTGCTACTTCGATTCAAATAATTTCTTTAAATATGTTAATTGTGTAGAAACCTTCAATGTTCAATATAATGCATTATAATACATGTACTAAAATATTCCATTTATGTGACCAAATTCAATGTGATACATGTATCAATTTCTTGTGAGATCTTAATGAATATATACATATTCATACATGTATATACTGTATGTGAAACATATGTGTCTATGCGTATGCTGACCCAAGTGGAAACTTAACAAACTACATTTACCAGTTTCAAAAGAAAACAAAATATTCTAGTTTCGTAGTAAAAATTTTAATTAATGTTTTTACTTCCATAATCTGTTACATTAATGTTTCCAATGTTTTTGTCTTTGATACTTTTGCAATGATATGGTGACGAATATCGTTTGAATCTATTTAAAATTACATGTGCATGTATTTTTTGGAAATTAAAGCATTTTTACACATAGACTTCTACATTTGTCTGTATGTACAAGATATAATTGTATAAAAATCAAATTACATATTTATTCTCTATTGAACTGGTGCCCCATTTTCTTATGTTTTGTTTATACTTTCTAGTTTGATAATTTTTTCAATTTACTGTGTTATACATGTATATGCAATAGTATAATACAAGCTATTATCTGAGATTTTGAGCCATAATACCCGTGTAAAAGATCTACAGATTAACGAATTTGTCATGAATAAGAAAAACAAGAAAAGATTTCAGTAACTTTAGAAAATTTAGAAAATGTATTAATTAAAGCAGATGACCATAGAACTTTGAATTAGATTAGAATTCATAAAATGAAACAACCAAATGTGTAGAAAACACATGATACATGTATGTAAACATATCTTAGGTTATTTTGCATATACTTTTTCAAGTTTTGAAATGAAATCGAATTTTGCAATTATTGTTCAATTTCATGTAATATATATATACATGCGCTCTCTCTCTCTCTCTCTCTCTCTCTCTCTCTCTCTCTCTCTCGTTGACGTCCAGTAGGAAACATCAGAATTTGGATACCAACTTCACGACGCCGAGTACCAGGTGCACATCTAACAGTGATCCTGTTTAGTGAGTGCTAAGACGCATATTTCTACTTCAGAATTTCAAAACTGCAATAGATTTGATCATCTATAAAATGCACATAATTGATACTTATGACAAAATAACCTTGAGAAATCACGACTTTGGAAAACACTTATAGTCAACAAAAATGTCGAAAGCATTTACAAAAGAATTATATGTCTGAGTTCAAACACTCGAATATTGGCATGACAGTTATTAAGTGCTTTTTGAGGACAAAAAAGTATATACCTTTTAAATATATGTTCCATTTCCAACACAGATGATACATTTATATCAATATGTTAAGCATTAATTATCTTCCTTTATTACACAGGAGATATCGCTTATATCATGCATCTAACTTGATTATCTAATAATGCAACACTATCTTTCATCAAATGCATGCCATTTTAAGATCTAAATGGCGATTTTTGAAATTGATGCATTCCGTCTTTGCCCCACGTAAGCTAGCAACTTCAATGCATTTTCTCGGGGACGGCGTCATTTGAGCCCATTAAATCGTCATCATCAAAGTTAAGTGATTAAACGAACAGAATTAGATTAATCTTTAAGTAATGCAACCTCCCGGCGATTGAACAGAACCGGGGATCATTTTTCATTCTTTCTGTGCCACTTTGTATTTCTCTTTTTATTATATAATCTTTCGGCTTCCACAACCGAATTGGTCTGTGGCTCCCCTCGTGCTCTGACGTCACTATTCTTCCATTTTGTTGCCCGGTTGCCTCACGTTAAAGAATGTGGCCATTGTATTTTGTCTAACCCTTTGCAGTTTTGCTTCCATTAAGATTAAACATCGGTTCACTTCGTGAAACGCTACCGTCAGTGATTGTTTTACATGGAAATACTTTGTTCTAGTATCTGATTTCCATCCTCAATCATCAGTTTCTTTCTAGTTTTGACATTTTAAAGTATCAATTCATCATCCATATAGAAAAAATAGTACAGGTGTCACTTTGACCCAGTGACAGCAGACGATAATTTTTACTTACACTGATAAAGAAATCAATGGAAGCTTTGTTCAAATGTTGAGATCATTTTATTTTACACCTGCATAAATCTCATGACTCAGGAAGATACCTGTGCGACTAAAAAAGGTAAACACACAGTGTTCTAATCTAGAAAGCAGAGATCATAGAGACGGTTCCCTGCATTTCAATTATATTTATGACCAGAATTATGATTCACTGTCTTCTGGTCGTCTGTTATGTAATGAGTGAAGTACGGGATCGAGGGAAATTTGCATTCATTCAGTATTTTCCCACGACTAAACCATTAGCATATGTACAAAACACAATCTGTATCCGGTTTAACGTTTTATTTTCATTAATACTTGACTCATTCCTGTTGGATTTGAATTATATACATGTATTAAATTTCCATAGTAACTCGAGAATGCTGCAAGAACTCAACATTCAGTTCATCAATATATGGTGCATAAAGACGTGATAACGAGTTTATTTGAATTTTAACAAAAATAGACAAGGACTTTTTGTATGTATATTACATGCAATCAAATGAAGTATGGTTATAATGAAATACAAATTCACAATGTTTCCGTTTTCTTAAAACTTGAAGATCTACTTTCTACATCTGCAACAGAGGAGTCCAGCTTTTCCTTGAAGTTCTTTGATTGTTTCCAAAGTTTGATATTTTTCATAAGAATTCCATGATATTTCGCATCATCTAGTTCCTCTTCTTCTGACAAAGAACTCATCAATGGTATAGAACTCCCTCTTCCATTGAAAGATGACGACAGAGGAAATGCGGGCGTGGATTCAGAATTCAGATCCGGCATAGAATCTTGGGAACTATTATTGTCTATTTCGTCGTCGATTACCAAAGGTTCACTACCATATCTGACCAATGGGTTTTTGAGATTGCACATGACATCGTCACATGCTCTTTTCTTGGAATATTTGAGAGTTGGGCGTTTCCTTCCGGAACAACTAAAGGTAGCACTCCTGGCGATCGGGTTTCTTGCTCTTGGACTAGTGAAGGACGATATGACATTATTTATGGCCAGAAGTTGTTTCATTAGTTTTACATCTTGGCTACGAATGTCTTCCTAAAATCAACAAAAACAAAATTCTTTAGATATTGAAATACCGAAGGAAGGCGATTGATAAAAGTTTTAATCGTCATCAGGGTTTTGTTATTGGCAATACCCTGTTATTCATGAACTAGCTGTACATAGTGTAAAGTTAGATCGAAGTTTTACTTAAGACCGAAGATAACCTAGTCAAGCAACAACACAAACACTCAAAGTATTACGCAAACGAAAGTAAAACGAAAGTATCTGTATATAACGAAAACAATACTTACCAAGTCTGATTTTAGCCGTGATAAAGCTTGTGTTATACGGTGTGCTGGGGAATCTGAATCCATTTCCGGTATAGAATCAAGAAAATCTTCACAACCGTCATAAAATATCCCAAATCTGGTTAGAAAGGTTTAATCCCTGAGAGAAGAGATGTATTTATTTAAACAAGACAGATCACATGCATTTAACGCCATTCGTAACATCCATTTAATCGTGGATATTATGCGGTTTTTATGCCCCTATTCGATCAGTAAAAACTACGTTTACTGAATTTATTAGATGTTTCCACACGGCTGAGTAAACAAGACATTTCAGTTTAACTTTATCATTTTTACAATTTATAACACAGGATTTATATCAAGAATGTTTAATGACAAATGAATTATTTGTAACGAAGATTTTATTGTGTATATGTCAATCATATCGAATACTGAATAGACTTGACCAAACAAACGCTCTCTAATTTATCTTAAGTGCCAAACAAGTTTCCGTTTCAGACACATTTTACGTTTCAAGCGGAATTCCTCACCTATGGGGCATCTACAGTGAATTTATAGGTGGACAATCGGTGCTTCGATGTCCGCAGTACCTGTGTTTAAATCAGCGGTATGCTAATGGACATTTAGGAAAAATGAAACTTTTCATCTTATGGGATTCTGTGAAACCTTTTAACAGTTTGACAACCCAAGATCAACAGGTTTCTGTAGAACCTGCCAACGATAGGTTCTCATCCACTGATAGCAAATTATGTACATTTAAATAAGAAATAATCGTGCTTTAATATCATGGCATTTACAAAACTTCAGTTTAAGATGCGATTGTGATAAAATATTATTTCTTTACAGATCTTTAGAGCATTTATTTTTTAAGGTAATGTTGCTCGAGTTCACAGCTTAGTGTAATGCCCAGGATCAACTTACTGCTCCTAGTTCTGTTTGTTTTAATTAAAAAGTTTAATTAACATACTGTATCTTAAGACTTTCAGTGTCTTTTCCATTAAAAATAAATTCATAGATATTCTGAAATTGGTCATATCGATTAAAATACTTTTTAGTTTTTACACCCAAATGAAGTGCCTACATGTAAATGTTGATATTGCAGAACAAAACACCCTTAAATTTACGACATATTGATTTCCGACAAGTGAACAATTCTGAAGTCAGCATGAAGTGCATTCAAGTTGATTTGGACAATGCTAATGTACTCCGTAGTTCATCTAATCTGTCGATTTGAACTACAAAAGCCCCGAACTCAAACGACTTCACCACAGTGTTTAAAGTGCTCCCCAAATTGCTAACAGATACACAGTATTCCGCTATCGCACCCTTAATTGGGTGTATTGTGAATGTCCGAGTGTCAAAGTGCGTTCCGTCGGAATAGAAGTATTTTTGTATCAATTTGTATGAACACTAAATTTGTTAATTTCCAAAGAAGGGGAACACCTTGGAATATTATTTATATTGCTGTTTGTTCACGTATACAAACTAAGTACGCTGTTCATGGTAGTGGATAATGCTACATTCATGAATAAAATGAAGGTTGATTATTCATGCACTCTTACACTTCATAAGTATGTTTCTAGATCTACCAAATTACGTCCCACGCAAAACAAACGTATTCGTGCATGAATCAAGATTTATAGTATTCTAGGAGGAATATGATATTCCTTAACTAGATAATTAATGATTTAATGGTAAAATTGGATTATGTACTCTCAGCTACACACTAGCAATATTAGAAATTTTATCATTTTGTGCTATTTTGTCAAATCTGGTGACAAGTGCAATGTTAAAAGAAAAGGAGATCCATTGTCTTTAAAAATAGACGTGCGTGTTCGATGTAAAACCAAGAAGGTCCACATGCAGTCATACATAAAGACATTTCAACTAATTGTCCCCTTTTTAAGCAATATGCATCACATGTTGAAAGAAAATTGCTACATGTATTTGATTCGTGCTTAAAAACTCTAGCGTGTCAAACTCAACATCTGCAAAGGAATCTGCAGGACCAAATTATAGAAATTAATCACCATTCGTATCAATTAGTTCAGATGAAAAGTCAGAATAGTAGGGCCATTCTTAAGGAAGCTGATTTCTCTCGAGATGCCTCAAAAGTGGCGACAAAGATATACAATACAATTATTCCCAAAAGATGTAATCTTTATTTCTTTCCTTTTCATCAAGATATTGTTAGTGGCAACTTAAAAAGAAGAATTTTGCTCCCTATAAATGTTTTGTGAGCTAGTGAGATTGCATGACCCAAAAATAAGAGCACAGGAAAATGTTGCTGCAGGTGTTACAGATACGGCTAAGCAACCGATAGACGGTAAAAGTTGGTTCTTTGAACTTCTTCTTAAGTAGGGCAACAATAAGTATTAATGATAAAAATCAATTAGCACGCAACATTAAACTAGCAAAATATATCATGCATTACCTAGGTATGCCTACTTATTTCATATTAAACTCATACATGTCCTTTATCCATTAAATTAAAGAAAATTTAAACACTAAATAAAATAAAATCCTGACGTAAATTATCCAAAAACACGACATAGTTAAGGACCGCATTACGTGATTTTTTGCGGAAAAACTTTTGAGAACAGGAACTAGAATATCAAAGTCAGTGTTTGAAAGGTGTCAGCGTGAAATCAATATATGCTACATGTAGTACTGATTTAACTCCACCAAATAAAGGAAGAAAAAGAAATAAAGAAGGAAGAAATAAAAAAAAACCAACACCAGTCAAACCCTTTTGTAATAATAAAAAAAAGGATGATAATTAAACATGCTTGCAGTTATTTAAGGTTTTGAATTATTTTGCCACTCCTAATGTACTGTTGCTAGCATGCTCTTTCTTCTTTGTTCTAAGGTCACAATACATCCACAGAAGTCCATAATTCATAAACGCTAATTGCCTCGTGCACTTTATGACTGCTCATTCAATTTTTGGGTTGTTAAGTTTAACAACAAACAAAGTGGGCAGGAATGAATCACGTGATGTCAGGTAAAGATCTGGAGACCCGTCAATCAATTTCAAAAACCGAGACTTGTCCCAGGTATAAAACCTCTTGACACCTTTGAAACACGGTTAAAACACAGCAAACTGTATCCATATACATACGTTCTCATTCAAATAGCGAACCATGGAGAAAGAGTCTTCTTTAGATAGAATTACTTTATCTCTATCAAAATTAAAGACAGAGCTGGTGAGTATGAAATTAATTTAAATGAAAAATATTATGTCATCGATATATTTCAATTTAAAAAAAAATGTATCAAGGAAAAGAAAAAAATTGCCTTGCTATTCAAATCAAATTTATTTTTTGTAGATGGAGATGAGAAGCCAGGATGTTAAACTGATGAAGCAGTTAATATCTATTAACACCACGATTGGTTCCATGACCAATGGGAAACACAGAAACCCCGTATTAAGAAGTGCCAGCGTGAGTTCCCTGAATCGCCGGAGTACAGAGCGACTCAACAACAGAAGAAGCACAGTGATGTGCAACCTGAAGAACCCTCTAGTGCGGCACAGAAGCGCCCCAATCATGGTCGGGGATAGAAAAGATGACCAGAATTTAGGTTAATGCAATACCAGTATTAAATTAAAATTAGATATTCAATCGTAATTTTTCAAAAAAGAAATTTCACAAAGTTGCATTCATTTTGATAAATTTGTCCTTTTTATTTTTTACAGACATTGAAGTTTCAGAAGATGCCGGAGCTAGTAGTTTGCCTGAATCAACAAACGACATTGCTTCCCTATGTAGCTCTGCATCATCACTCGCGTCAGCCAATCAACTTTCTCCATCGTATCTCCGGCCACTTCCGGAGGAGGAGGACACAGACGACAGAATGTACTATGGAATTTTAATGAAAAACATTAAACTCTGGAAATACTCCGCGGAATCTATTAATAGTTCAGAAAGCGACAGTTCGATTGACAGTTAGTGGAGTTCCGGAGAAATTAGCAATTTTAATTAATGTGGTTTTGTGGGAGGGAAGTGAATCATGTGCAATATTGACAACTGTGGCCCAACACGTCACTTCTGTTCGTTCTCGTACTTTTCCCCAAACTCTACCATTCAATGATTGAAGAGGAACTGTTTCAGCCTCGTCTTCCTTGATACCTGAAGCTGGAGGTATGGAATAAAGCAAGAATATGCTTCTTTAAGTTCCTTCATCGCATTAAGAAATAAGTAGAAATTGGTGCTTAAGTGATTTCTCGTGTCCTTATCTTGAATTGTTGCATCGCATTACGAACACTTATTTCTTACAAATTTCTCTCGAATTGTCGCGCCGCGATAGGTAGACGTTCAAAGTGCTGAAGCGGTTTCTCCCAGTTTCTCTTGAATTGTCATGTTACGTAGACTTAGTGATTCATCTAAAAATAAATAAATAATCTTTATTTTTAAAGTCGGACATCTAAATCAACAAATAACATAAGCTATATACTAGCTTTTTACCGACTTGCACAGATTTTGGCGTAAGATTCATCGCATTACATAGATCTGAGTGCTCAAGCAACATGTCTTCGTTTTCATTGAATTGTCGCGTTACGTAGACTTGAGTGATTTCTTGAATTGCCTCATCGCGTTTCGCAGATTCGAGTGCTCAAGCGATTTCTCGTTGCTCTTGAACTGTCGCGCTTAGTAGATGCAAATAATTTCTTGAATTGTCTCATTGCGATACATACATACATACATACATACATACATACATACATACATACATATATGTTCAAGCGATTTCTCCTTATTTCTCTTGAATTTTCGCGTTACGTAGACTAGAGTACTCAAGCGGTTTTTTCATATGCTGCTATTGACTTGCCTTATCGTATCACTTAGTACACAAGCTCTATCTCTTTATCAAACAATTTAAAACTAATGCAGAATTATGATTGATTTCTAATGGTAGTGAAAACAGAGATTTAAATTTTTCGCTTTGATGTTTTTTCAGTGAGGTATTATATACCCAGGATATACAGATACCAAACTCAGGGTGGAAGAAAGAGTTTCAAGGTTGTGATGAATTGCTTTGTACGGGAAAACCTGACTTGGGGTGGAAAGAGCAATGTGATGGAACGAATAACTACTCATTCTTACATTGATATGTGCAATACTCTTTTTCTGAGCCATATATGTTTGTATACTCTGTGTGAATAAATATATACATACATGTATTCATAAATACTCGTGATTAAGTTATTATGTTTGCCATATGGAAGGGTCACATAGGATTTTGATTTTAAGGTAGACTAAAGTCTTAAAACATACTGAAATCTCTTTTATTTTGTAAATATTACAATAAAGTTTGTTAAATAGATTCGTGCCTCAGTTTCATGAGAAAAACGATAAAAGTAGTCACAAACGACAATCTGTAAATCACTGAATTGTTGGTTCCCCGTATTTATGTTAAACTGCGATTCCCTTGACTGCTGGGTGATCTATGAAACAGTTAGGGATATCGCCAAATATGGAAGGGTGAAAGGCTTCCACTTCACATACAAACATTTACCCATTGATTAATCTGTTCGTAATTTAGGAAGGGATAAGAAACAAACTTCTCATAACCTTTTCTTTAAAAAAAATGAAGAACGGATGGAGATAAACCAGGTAATCAGGTACAAGATAGCTTAGACTGTCGGCAAATAGTCCGCATGCTATGGATACTGCATGTAACTGCTTGATTTTCACAGACTCGAGATATTTGATTCTTTTTTATTTATGTACAATTGTACTTCAAAGCGTGATAATTTTACACAAATACTTCCTTGAAATACTTCCCAACTTACTACTATTACGTGTAGATCCCACCTCCCGCATACTATTCTCGGTACATCTGATAAAAAGTCACAATTTGAAAGCTCTAATCCTAGACATTTTGTTTTTGACTGGGAACTAGTTTTAAATGTAATATATAAACCTTACACTACTTTATTTTTCACTATATACATGCACATGTGTTTTTTTTTTTTTAAATACAACACATTAGTTTTTACATAATCGTATTGAAAGAATATCCGGATAATTCATACTATTTTTTTTAACTAAGAAATACAGAAAATACTTAAGTTTTTATAAAGAGGAATTGTCAACTGATATTTGATTAAGATTCGGACTTCAAAAGACTAGGAATATGGTCGAGACTTACGTACAATGCACATGGTTATGCAAGCCCATTATTCACGTTATCAAAATCTAAATACCAAGGAGAAAATGATTTGGTTTGCATGCGATATACAATCCTTTTTCAATCTATATCATCATTGAAATCGTAATTCAGATCGACGCCGAAACGTCCATTAAACAATTCATTAAATATTTGTAGATTGATTTCTACAAATATTGACTTCTGTTCTGTACGCATGGGAAAGGCTTCATTCAGTAAAACAGTTTTGGATGGGAGCCAATTCTCGAACTTATTTTTTCTTTCTTTCTTGTTTTATTTTCCTTATTCAAATGTCGTTACATATTTGTCATTTCGCTCTAAAGATAAAACAAAAGATAAAAGATTTGTTGATAAAGATATGCAGTTATCCATCGCAGTTGAAATTACAATGACTTTGTAAATCAGATATTCTAAAAAAGATAAAAACAAAATAACAAACAGCAAACAAACAAACAAACAATAGCAACACCAAAAATAGAACACCAACAAAACATCAACAAAAAACAAACAAACAATTCAATCACGCAGCTTCATGCGCTATGGTATTATACATTTATATGAAACCTAATTTTACTTTATGATGAACATGCACCAATGTGCATTTGCAAAAAGCATTTTTGAAAGAGAGTGTCTACAATTTAGACAATTGTTTTGTTTTTCTAATTTTGCACACATTTGATGAAATACGTTATATATATTGTATGAGACTAGGATAGTTTTGATATATGTAAGTAAAGGTAGTGAAAGGGATATAGCAGGTAAATTTTGAATAAAAGAAGACTATTGGACATGGATTAAAATGAATGCACATACCCGTACATGTACAGTATCGTTCATTTCATCTGGAGATATAATCACCAATATGATATAGAGAATAGAGCATTTCTCAAGAGTTAAAAAAAAAGGACAAATCACCAACCTATGATCACAATGTTGATTAACGAAGAATAAATCTTTAAATGTCGCCTTTTGTAAATTCGTGTTTCAATACGTAAGCCATACGCTACACTATATAAAATATATAAAAGTTCATTTTGCCCCTCATTTGATATAATGCAATATTTACATTCCCTATGCTTTTTGCCTTTAATACATGTATCTGTACAGATTGTTATGATGGGCATTTTCCTTGTGAACACATTACAGTTGAAAACATTCCGCGTATTAGTAGGTCTATTTTAAGCTGTGAAGTCCGACAAAAATGAAAGTATATAGAATGTACATAGATTTCGCTTTTGAAAATACACAAAGAAATCAACTGCAACGCTCCTCCGGCCTACTTTCATAAGTATTAAATGCGCTTCATGAAGTACATCGGCGCGTGAGCATGGAGCCCATAACTCCTCATACAAACATGAAAGGAGTAGGCCACGAAGGGGAAATCGCCCCAAAAAATGGTAAAATTAAAATGGATAATTTCAACAAATATTATTCTGCAAAAGTAAAGCACATGTATGATAGATTATCAGGGATAAATTTGGATTTTTTGCATTGGTCTATCCAGAGATTTGATGCCCCCAAACATCATGAATATCATAAAATCCAAAAAAATGCTTAAATCACCACATTTTGTGATAAAAACGAAAAATCGTTATACGAGCAACAGGCTTGGCCAAGAAGATGTTTAAAAAATTCGAACCTTCTTGGCATCAATTTAAACTGAACAAAAAAATAAAATGGTCAAGGCTCTGCTCTATAACAAATTTTTCTTTTTATCACAAAAATTGTGGTATTCTTATGCAAATCTTGCATTTTATGTCAATTCATTATGTTTGGGGCATTAAATCTTAATACCCAGCAAAACCTCCCAAACTTTTATCACCCTGATAACTTCATCATACAACTATTATTTTTGCAGAATAAATTTTTTGAAATTTCACTTAATTTTACCCATTTTTGGGGCAGATTTCACCCTTTCGTGGGCCATACTCTTTATTCTCAATTGAATCACAGCGCAATCATGATTATTAATTCATAATTACTTTTTTTGTGCGTAGTACTAAATTTTCCCCACCTAATGCGAATTGGGATACATACTGGCGCATGAACATATTATACGCGAGAATGGTATTAAAGGTTGACCGTGTTACTACTTCTGATGATCAGATTATATATAGTGTGTTAATGCATCTGACAAATTACGTTTGTAATTTATAAATTTACAAAAATCAATATTATCGTTTATAAATCGTGCAATGCTCAATTCATATACTTATCGAATCAAAATTTGGAACATAGAATGGCAGGCATGCCGTTTTTGGACTTTAATGATAAGACTTGTATAATCGATGTTTAAGTCAACAATTTAATAATAAGATCAAATTCAGTTCGATTCATTTGCATGTAACACTGTCCAATGTTAAGATGTGCCATTATGACATTTAATACTCATAAATATCGGCCAGATTTCATCGATCTATCATGCTGTTGCTTCAAATAATTCAACTCGGCTCCATTACGGTATTAATCAAGTTCTGTTTCAGTAGATGAATCAGATTTCGTAACACAGATACTCTTCGCCAACATAACATGGACATTCAGTTTGTTATAATAACCTGACTTGCCTCAATGTTTAAATGTCGCTTTTATCTAATAAAGAATTCATGTCTATATATACAGAACCTTCAAAAATTTAAAATATTCTATTTTTAGAGATAAAATCTTAGTTTTAGTGTGTTCCTTAAGAATGCATGGCGGCCATTTGTTTTGCAATCGTGGAATCTACAATCAACATGCACTGTAAAAATGTGACACAGGAATAACAATAATTTCTTGATGTTGTACTACGATGTGAAGCAACATATTTGAAAACAAAATTTGGTAAATATGTTTTTACGAATCAGGAATTTTACAATTACAGTTTTATATGTGCGTTGTACATGTATGCATATAACAATTATGACGATGGAGCTGATAGACTACAATGCCTTTCATCCTTACTTTATCATCTTCCTTATGATTATAATGTTAATTTTCCATGCGATTTGTATATGTTTTGTAACAATTCATATACATGCAGTAATACCCTATATAAAACAACGCAGATTGCAGCGATTGCGACGTTACCGGGCATTCATCACTAAGCGTCGTAGGAAGGCGTTTGTCCGAGTCATCCTGATGAGACCAGCTCGCTGAGCGAGTGTACCCCGAGGTCTCATCAGTGTGATTCCGATCAGGGAGATCAACTACTGACATGATCTTCACCGTGAGACTGCTGCAGAAGAAGTGTAGAGAGCAGAGAATCCCCTGTAATTTGCCTTCATTGACCTGATCAAGGTCTTCGATTCGTCAGCAGAACAGGGCCTCTTCAGGCTTCTTGAGAGGATAGGATGCATGCCTACCGAGCTGTTTAGCGTGATGTGATCATGAAGACATGCAAGGCGCTATACAGTTTGACGGATCATCCTCCGCCCTCTTTCCCATCACAAGTAGAGTGAAACTGGGATGTGTCCTTGCACCCAAACGCTTTAGCGTCTTCTCCCTCTGCTTGTCGTACGCCCTCAACTCATCAGAAGATGGTTCTTCCTCTACACACGCTCTGACGATAAGTTGTTTAACCTTGACCGTCTGCGAGCCAATACCAAGGTCCGTAAACTGATACTGCAGGCAATGCCGTTCTCCGATGACGCTTCCCCGTCCTCCCACTTACATGTACAAGCTGGACTCCAGAGAGTGATTCGGCCTGATCATCAGCCTAAAGAAAACAAACGTGATAGGCCAAGATGTCAGCGAAACACCCACCATCTCCATCGGCGACTACATTCTGAAAGTTGTAGAGGAGTTCACATACCTCGTATCAACCATCTCCAGCAACCCATCTCTAGAGACCGAGGTCATCAAACGTATTTACAAGGCAGCATCCACTATGGGAAGACAGTCTAAAAGAGTGTGGGAGAATAACAAGCTTACCACATACACGAAGACTTCTGTGTGCAAACCCTGTACAATATTGAACACCCTACTCTATGGCAGGGAACCTGGACAGCCTACGCCCGCCAAGAGTGACGCCGCAATAGCTTCCAACTACATGTACGTTGTCTACGACGGATCCTGAACATAACTTGCCAGGACCGGATACCAAACCCTGAGTTACTGCGCCAGACAAGCACATTGTTTCAGGAGTGACCATAAGAAACTTTCTGATCTTTTCCCCAGCCAACAAGACTCCACCATGTACAACTAGTTTCATAGTGTCTCGATAGAGGGCCTGTTAGAGATCAAACCCAGAGCATGTTTGCGATGCTGTATTGCGACGACTACGTTGGCTTAGTCATGCTCACTGCATGGACGATGGACGCTTCCAAAAGAGCTGTCCACAGGCTCAAGGAAAGCTGGTCGCCCAATACTGCGTTTCAAAGACGTTTGCAAGATCTAAAGAGACATGAGAGCTGCCAAGATCAGTTCAAACACAAGGGGAACCGCCGCGGACAGCGGTAGTAACTGGCGACACGCAGTCAGAGCAGGTGTGTAGAGAGTGGAGGAGGGAAGAGAACGACAGTGAAAGGACAGAAGGGAGGGACAAAGGACGAGAGCTGCTCCCGTCTCCACACCGCCTTCCACTGCAGAAACTACCACTCGAGAATCGGGCTGTTCAGCCATAATCAATGCTGCTCAACCACCAACTGACGACCCACGAAGGCGCAGTTCATTGTCTTTCGAGACAGAAAGGAGGCGACGAATACTTCATATATCATGTCGGCCTAAAACGTTTTTCAATGTGATCATGAAATGAACACGCGCTCTTACAGATGACGAGCGTTTGATTGAGAAGGGGTTAAAACCCTATTTCTTGCATCGCATGTTTAACGTGGCCAAGTTAATTCGGGAAAGACTTGAACCCACTACCTCCCTATGACAAAGCTAACTCACAAATTACCAAAACACTACTATCGGTCAGTTTAAAGGATATAACAGGAAATATATCACCTATTATACACATATTAATGTTCCACAGAATATATTGCATGTATTCTAGTTGTATGCTGTGATTTAATAGCATGCAATTTCAAATGGAGTTTGGTATGTATCGAGCCAAATCAAACTGCATGTCGTTCACAGTGTGTGTGTGTTTTTAAAGCACCAATCTACAGAACTGTAGACAACGCCCATACTTTTCTGTTCACATACACTTAGTATTTGTGTTATTGATTTTTCCATTCCTGCACATGGGAATAGCAAATGTTCATTCATAAAATCAACATATACGTCAAGGCCTTGCCAATCCTTTGCAAATACTTCTTTGAAATCGAAGGTTAAACACTAAGGTGATAACTTTAGTGAACTTGACCAAAAAATCAAACATGGAATGTATTCATTTCGTATTTCGAAATAATACTGATTTATCTAAAGAAAAATGAAATGAACTCAAAAATAAAAAAGGATTTGATCATATACGACTCAGCATTCAAGTGTACTATCCACATCAAAAGCTTGGTAGAGTGGTATTACTTTGAATCTCTTCAGTAGTTTTAAGAACCATTTTCAAAGAGGCATTTCAAATACATGTAGTTTAGTTTAAATATGCAGATTACATAATTTCGTATTCACATTTTCATTTCATTATTATCATCCCACAATCTTAATACAAACAATGATTTAATTTTATGAATACTTAGGACAGCTTTTGTTTGCAAAAAATAAAAAAGACAAAAAAGAAAAGTGGGAGGACGTCGCCCTTCTTTGTTTATTTGATCTGGTTTTAAGTAATTGCACGTGAAAATAAATGCATTCAAAATGACAGAAGACCTTCTTTTATAGATTTTCAGCAGACGACAGGGATATCTATACAGGTGCAGTCTAGGGCATTAAGCATTTTACGAGATTTGTTCTAGTTATTATACAGCTTTTAGATAATTTTTTATTCGAATTGGCAGAGACCGATTAATCACACTTCCTATGATTGAAAAGAGATGTTGATAGTGCACGTATATGTATAGTCGGTGAATGGAATATATCAAAAATGACGTAACTGGGATGGGAAACTTATTCATTCACTATTATATAACCACCGGTTTTTCTTAAACATTCAAAAGAATAAAACACGCCCTTTCAGATCTAGCTGATGAGAAAATTAAACAGATTTAAAGACACACATAACTATTTTACAGAATTAATAGACAGCAGATCAGTTCAACTCAAATGTTCAAAACCTTGTACGGTAATTACGGCACACACACACACCATGTATAATTTATGATATTAGAAGTATTACGTCAATCATTCGGAAAACAGACCATGTAATTCAATTTTGCATTAAACGTTTATTTTTTTCATTAAAATTTCTGTATCATTCATTGTTTTTGGTTTTGAATATAGTATATCCTGAACTTTTTTTTGTGAAACTGCTTTATTTTGCAGTATATGAAATTACCATATCAACGATTCTTATTGACAATGGGTAAAATAGGGCTCAACAAGAAATATTCTACATAGTATGCATATATATCATTTATCAGATCACAACTTGCTGTTCAAGTATGGTTTTGGTGGACAAGAAAATTATACGCAGCTAGGATAGTTACATGTACTTGTCTTATACATGTAATAATTGCTTCGTTTTACCTGGGAACAGGTTGGGAACATTTCGAAGTTAGAAATAGAGTCGAGCTATTAAGAATGTATAAAACATACAACAATTTAGTTTCCACTATCTACAAAATATAGTACCCGATACATGCATCAGAATCACAGACGATTTCTATATTCCTGATACTGCCAGAAATTGGATAATAAAAGGGAAATAACTTGTATTAAAACTTCTAAAAACCACCAAAATACTTTTCATATGGGAATAGATATTTGAATGTAATCCACACAAAGTTGGTACAACTATATTTTAAACTGTGCTTTTTTTCCCGCGGTAGCCTAACTGAACAATCCATATTGTGGACTACCAGTATTATATGTTTATCACATATATATGTATGAAAAGAGGACCCCAAATCACTCTTTTCATCTCCATTATGAACTCTGTCAAATATTATGTCAGACAATGAACCAAATATGAAGAACTTGATACGTTGTTAGAAAGGATAAAATATTAAAATCCCGCATAATTAGACACTTCAAACAAGTGGAAACTATTACTTAGGTTTGTTACTGACTGTCTACAGAAATATGTCGGGTTGTTCAAGTCTATAGAAGGCGATTCTTTTCAGGAACAAACCTAATAAGTGTTTTTGTTTTGTCGAGGACCAAATATAGACAGCAAAGTATGACGAAAAGTTAGTTTCAATACAAAAAAAAAGACATGTTGCCGTCTATATTTAGCTACTCGCTGTCTACGAAAATTTAGACGACAGTCACGTGACGCGTTTCCACCAATAACAAAGCGACATTCTAGTCCGAGGCAAATCTGTGTTCCGTAAACCAGAAGTGATAAAAGAACTAAATAGCTTACATGAGGAATATATTTTGGTTCCAGCTGAAAAAGCTTTTAGGATTATTGTTTTTGTTATTACAGAACTTGGTGTTTACTCCACATCCGGTAATCGTTCTCCGATATGAATGAATATGAGTTACCGTACCTGTACTGGATTCCAAAACTTTACAAAAACTATTACAAAGATACATTGCTGGATACAGTAAATTCTCTACCAAGCCCGTCTTCACTCCTCAAGAAAACATTAATGTGAAGGAGAAACTTCAAACGTAATGTGCAAAAACATGTCAGTTCTAAGTGGTGTAAATCAAATGTGGATTCTGAAAAATTATTAGAAAACTTCTACATAACTGGAAATCCCAGAGCTTTTCTCAAATCAACATCAAAATGTATGACTTTTCAATACTTTGCACGAGCATTCCTCAAAATGAATTAAATATTAAAGACGTTGTGTTGCAGGGGCTTCAACAGTCACGTTTAAAGTTAGCTTCACGGTCATGACATCTCGATGGTTGGAGCATTTGCCTTGCAGCCTGGTGGTCGTGGGTTCGAGTCCCACTCGTGCCATGGCCGGCTCGGACATATGCCGTGAGGGTGGGTGATGTTTGCTTAGAGGCAGGGGTCACTGGTCTTTCGGATATGGCCTTGGAAGCAGAGGCCCGTGTCATGGTGGGCGTTGGTACGCTGGAGAACCCTCGTTGCTACGTACGGCGGTGGTGTGGGTTTGTGAAGCTTCACCTACTGCTGGT
>CAJDSM010019683.1:587-19175 GCA_903981925.1 Ostrea lurida
TTTCTATCTGAAAATGCATTCCATTGCCAGTTACATCCGCTTTAAACTACGTCATGTATGCAGTGACGAAACCTGCCCTTTGTGATGGGGACATCATGATTTATATAACAGTAGAACAGATTTATAGTAAAAGAAAAAATGGAACATCTTGACATATGAGAATATACGTAAAAAACATAGCCTATGTTTTAGCCTGATTTCGGAAGAAGCACGTCAGGCTGCCATTTTCAGCTTCGAGTTTATTTATGCATTATTGGGAGGCAATAATCTAGAACGCATTCCAAACTCGGAATGTTTCGCGGGCGCATCACATCAATTTAGGGCAGTCATATGCTTGTATGTCATTTCACAGTCCCAGCAAAATATGGGTACTCAGCCCTCCTCGTACCAAGAGTTGGTTCTAATTTTCCATTCGAGAGTTTTCTCGTTGGGTTTTCGTACCTACTGGTCTCATCAGCTGCAGTAATTTCTGATCGCGTGTTGTCCTCGCACCTAAGCAAGAGCTTCACCCGGTTATAATTAGTAATTTGGCTCCCGAGGTAGCTGCGATTAACCGTCTAAAATTTTTTGTGTATTAATATTTTTGGGAACTCGTGAAACACTCAAGCGGGACAGGTTCCCAAAATATGGCGCGTTTCGCCGGAGGATAGAGTCTCAGCGCCCACCCACAGGATGCAAACGCGGATGAACATAAATTTTGCACATTCAAATCGCCGAGAGCTATGTACACGACAAACTCGTCCGGAGTGTGATATACGACGGGTAGCCGCTGGGTGGCGACGTCTGCACCGCCGTCACATAAATGCGGCGAACAAATGCCGCAGATCAGACACTAACACACAAGCCGGGAAGCCGGGCAACCATGTATCATCGCCAGTCCTCAAGCCGACCGTGAGTTCAATACGCAGCAGTCTGCACAGGACGTGGCAAGCAAATAACTTAGTAGCTATGACCTCTAAGCACTGAGGTCGAGCCGACGCTATTTATCGTGCCAATCGAATGGAGATTTGAAATATCATCGCGTCACTCAACCAACTCGTCAATGCTCAAGCTGCGGGAGGTTACAGCCCATTCCTTAGCTAACTAAGAGCACCGGTGCACAAGAAATTGATGATAAAGTACAAAGCGATAATTATTGAAATCGCTACACAAACTAATATATTTTCAGATTTTAAATGCAGATTCACACTAGCTCTCTTGTTTGCCAAACACAAGAGTTTCTATTTTCGTGTAAAAACCAGATGCTATCTCGTATACACTGCTTGATGAATAAGAAGGTCCTGGTTATAAAACAAAAATGATAATTGTTATAATATATTTTTAACACTAGATTTATACTGGCTATGCTCTTCTAGATTAGGAAGAAAAAAAGATGTAAAGAAAAAATTCATCTTACAACGAATTCTAAGAATTGTAAACAATCAGTTTAAAGTCACAAAAGTGAGATAAAATAACAGGGATAATTAAGTTTTGTGCAGTTCGTGTCATTGAAATAGCAGAGTCTCACCATAAATGAATTCGGAAATAGGTGGCTGATTTGTTTGACGTATAAAAAATCCACTTAAAAAAAGAAACGGCATCTGCTATTGCTGTATTAATTTAAAGAGCAGATCAGTGGTACATCTCTAGAAGCAACCATATTCTATAGAATGGCTATCGGGTAGACAAACATAATAGAAAAAACCAGATAAGAACTACAGAATTACATCTAGAACGAAGAATGGTAACCCTGGTCCAAATATATTATACCCACACCATCGGCCATAAACCCATAGCGTGAAAAATTTTCCTCAATGATTAGTATTATCAATGCTCCCTCCCCTTCCACCTAGAGACATTTTAAATAATTTAGACACACACCAACTAGACATCTCGAGTAAATCCTACAAAAATGAGATAAGTTCAAAACTTTGTGTATAATACAGCCTACAGAACTCGAAAATGTCCGCAAAAAACATTATATAATCTGGCCCTTTCCAAAAACTACAGAAGATATAAATTAGTTAAAAATAAAGAATGAACCAACCATTGTAATCACAAAAAAATACATGTAAATCTCTCTAATACAAAACAGGTATAGCACACACGAATTAACAATGTCTAAATCAAACAGAATCAAGTATTACACAATATACGTAATATAACACAAACAACAATATGTATTACCTACCCTCTTATTCATAAATAACATGGAGTAAGGAATAACAAAATACCATCAGAAAATAGCAAAAATCACTCTCTAACATGCATAATGACTAATCACTTAGCACAAATACTTCACACTTAATTTCTATTGTTATAACCACTATATAAACATCTCATAAGCTTAGAATTTTACACGACAAGACCTGGACGTCAAAGTGGGTACATTGCAAGAATCGACAACTAATATAGTTTGTCAACACAGCCCTTAAAAACTTATCAGACTCTGTTAACAAGACTCAACACTATTTCTTCTACAAAGGGGCAACACAGCTCTCTGAGGTATCTATTCCTCATGAAATAACAATTTATAAACAGACATACTATATGGACTAACGAAAATCCACAAACGCCTTGAAGCTTCTAATCTATAATTCATGCAAGTACATGACTGAAGTAAATTAAATCAAATGCCTTGGTTATTAACCAAAAAAAAGTTTGGCTTCAATATAGATTTAAATTCTTTAATTTTATAATAAAAAGACATTGACTGTAAACATTAATAATAATTTGGTCTACTGCTACCCCTAACATAGAGCAATTCAATCTAATCTTTAAAAACACTACACACTCTGGAAGCACTCTATGTAATTGTATGTATATTCGCCCGGAACTCTGATCACACATGAGAGTAATCCATAGTGTTATATTGATATATAGCATTTCATTGTGATGAACGATAACGATTTAGAGAAGAATATGATTATTATTTACGCATACAAAAAATATGATTCTTGAGTGAAAAACCGTCGTTTCAAAGTAATTTACCAAAATGCTTTTGCTTAGATAAGAGGCAGAAACTAACCTGACAACCCATATTCTCTTCTATTAACAGCAAATAGTGGGGTACCCGACACGCCGCGCTACAATACATCTTCTCCTCATCACCATTCTGTTCCAGTCCTCCATCTATCTTCCAGGATCATCTCTCTATACTTAAACTCTCTCCACCAGAACGAAAAAATTGGTTGTTACACAATTATGATATTACGATCCATAGATATAACCGATTTTTATTCAATAACACTTACACCTTCACAAAAAAAAAATGAAGACGACTATAATGTTTGATGTGTTTACATGTGATATAGAAATCAGTTTCATTTGAACATTTTAGAGGTGGGGGGAAGGGGTGAATAGAATACAAAGAAATGTTATGTAATTCCGAATGCATTACGTTGGCCGAGACTGTTATGGAATGTAATGCATTACTTTTAGAAAATAGATGTAATGGTAATGGTATGAATATTGCTACAATTCTTGAAAGTAACATGAAATCTGTAATGCAAATATAGCTATATTGCGAGCACATGTAAATATATCCCCCAATATAAGTAATTATGTTAAAATCCTCGTATAGTCATCATAACTGATTCTGACTCATACCCACGCTATTCAAAATATAAATCAAAACTACTTAGGAATGACTAATTTAATTTCTGAAGAAAAAATAATCCTCTTCCATATTCTTATCGTCACGCTGCATCTGCCGCGAAAACAGAAAATCATCTATTTGAGAGAAACCTCTCCAGAATTACATCTCTTGACCGAGAGTTTAATCACCCATGCTTCTCCGTAATAAACCACACAAGGTGATAATAATGATGGAATTGTAAGGTAGGATACTTAGACTGAAAAAACGTAAAGAGATAATGTTAGTACTTCAAAGATAGTGTAAAATATGCCAAAACAGAGTTCCAAAAAGAGATAACCTCAATGGGTCAATAATAGAAGATGTCAATATGACGTGGAGATTTGTAAATCAATCGTAAGGTAAAAAAATCGTACAAAAAACAAGATCACCACACACTAAAACTAATTATATTCATGACTTTCTTTTTTTCAAGCTATATATAAAAAAGCAATTAGGTATTTCAAATGATTGATCATGATAACAGCTATCGCAAAATTCAGAGCATACTCGAGAGTAAATTGTAGAATAAATATTAAAGACTTATACATGCATGTGTGACAGTGCCGAAAAACGAAACTTCACATCTCTTCAGACAAGAATATCCGCAACTATGAATGAACATTCTAAGTCATCTTGAAGATATTTAAATTCAAGAACATTCACTATAATTCAAGTTAGTTCTTCTCTTGCGTTAGACCCAAAAGCCACGGTTTCGTCCGCCATTTAAAAATACTATATTGAACATCAAACGGCATAACCACACACCAATATATCGATGAATGTACAGGTGGGCTCGATCCCATATTATCCGAGAGAGAAACTAATTATCGTCCATTTTAAGAGTATTAAAGATGAACAATTACATTTTTGTTAATGTATTATCGTAACGAAAGAATATTTGTATGTTATTTGAGCTATTGTCTTAAGATACAGGAAAGAAAATCAATGGTTTCAGACTAAAATATGAGAGAGCGATGCAAGTGTAATTTTGATTACAATCCACATAACAAATGTTGCATTCCCCAGGAGTTGTCATTGAAGTAACAATGGGGGTGTGCACCCACGTCAATTGCTTCAGGAAGAAACGTATAAAGGAATTTTGGATTGTATACGATAGCTGTCAGTTTGGCTGGATTTGAGATCACAAACAACATGGCATAAAGTACCTCTCACCGCATCACTTACCCCTAGAAACATTTGAGATATCTTAACCTTTTCTTCGGAAATTAATATGAAAGAATTTAACAATGAGGAAAGACCCTTATATCCAGATACTTCACAAGAGTCTCAGCGACCTTTCTGACTTTCGCCACTGGCATTGTACAAAATGTATGCGATAGTAAGGACTCATTTGGATATTTGCAAATGAAAATTGCGACTCACAACTATATGATAAGAATACTATTCATATCACCCCATTATGTTAACTTTTATGAGGTATTGGCTTTTTCACAGCCCAAATGTCTAACAAGTATTTCGAATTCTTATAACCAAACAAACAAACGTGAACTCCGTTTCCGTGCATTCTAAATGGAGACGTCTAAGACAATAGATAATGAGCGAGGACACGTAAACTAAACATAAGGAAACTCGACATCAATTTCAATTTACGGAAAATATACAAGAGGCAACTACACAACCGTACACCCAGACAATTATTCTACTAAACGTAGCAACTAGACTTGATATGGTTATTGTAAACCAAGTGAAGTAATCGAGATGGCTATCCTGAAACAACCGTTATAGCCAGGCGCTGTACTTCCAAATTGGCCTCAGCAAACATATATTTATTAACACATCTAAGGTTTGTGTATGGCATACATGTTAGAAATTTGCACTATCTAATGTAAATAGAGAACATCTCCTTAACAAGATATTCAAGCACACGTGGCCACTGGCATTACCATCTTCAAGAAGGGCTACATAATTCTCACTTAATGAGAGAATGCAAGTTCTATCAAGCTTAGTATCCCCGACGACGTTAAGACACCACCCATTACCTCCTAAGATGGAAAATAGATACGATGTCAGTATAAAGTAGGAATCACCGCACAATTGTAACATGACACTGTTATGTCATCCATAACATAGCCAGCAAACATTACCAGCTACGATTACTCTTTATAGCTGATTTTCTAATTGAGGAATCTAATACTTTAACCCTCCAAATCTTGAAACATAATGATTCTTCTAGTACGAAGTAGAGATTTATACTTCAATAAGTTTTACCAGGAATACTTCGCTGGATTTGTTATGTGCCCTAAATCTCCAAACACGGTACCCATTACAAATAAATAGTTTATAACGTGTTCCGTGGTAGCAGAGGCAGATAGAAATTTGCAAGAAATATAAGACATTGTAATATCCCAACCCCGAATAATAAATTCAAAACACACACTATTTTGCTTGAGTTCATAACCATCATCTCCCATAAATGTTTTACTAGATTTGAGAAAAGCCAAGCAGATCATTATGAATATTCGCACAATGACTTAGAGAACAAGATTGTGGTAAACGGACATCGAAGGCCATGCTTTTTAAATAATTTGGAGAAAATAGAGGTTTCGGAACATGTCATTCAAACAGAATTCCTCGTCGTACCCTCTAAAACTTCTTCTTAAGGAATTCGACATTAGGTAATGAAAGAATCATTACGTCAATAACACGACAGATCTGCTAAAACTGGGAGCGATTAGATGAATGGTATGCCTAACTTGAAATTACTGTGATTTATCTCAAACAAATTGTCAACACTTGATGAGAACGCTCGTACTAACATTGGAGGAGCTTTCCAAAATACCCAATTTATACATTGAATTTGTCTAGGCAATGCGATTACTTTGCTCATGTGAGAATCATGCTTGCCTTGCATGGATGAACGAATAATCAACCCCATTATTGATATTGAAAATTATACATTGCTCCTCAAAGGCGATCGATTTCCAACTTTCAAAACATTGAAAACATCAGGTAACTCGATTGTCAAAAAATTTTGTGAGTCTTAATTTTCGCCGGACTCCGGTATCCTTGGAACTTGCCAGTTTCGACTGACGTGTTCGCAGGCTTTGTGTTACTGGAAAATTGCTGTAAGAACAAATGGAAAATCCGGAGTATTGTCTACAAAGCAAAGCAGAAAATTGGCTTCGGAAAACCGACCTAAACTAACATGAAGTCAAAACAAGCTTGAATTATGCATATGATCATGCTCTGTCCTACAGTGGTAAGTACATTGATGTTGTTCTGAATGAGGTTAATTCCTCGTCCGGAGGAAATCAGCAACATGAAGTTAATCATCAGAGATCGGGACAATTTGCCAGGAATTTACAAAACTGAATAATATTGGATGCACAGTCCCCTACACAGAGAGTCGTAAAAGCTGTTCTGGCATTGTTCCAAAAGGTACTTGGAGTCCATGATGGCTGCGACTATGAACTGAAACATCAGGCAAAGACTGAAGGCATTCATTGAATCGCGGCCCTGCTTTTTAGATTTCGTATTCTTATGTTCTACCAGATATGTATAATAGCGGCTATCTCCTAGAAAATATTGATGCGACTTGGGTAAAAAAGGAAATTGTTACATTGAATATCCGGAAGAACAGTGTGCTTAGAGATGTTTTGGGCGAAATTGGTTGATATGATTATAGAGCTAAGAGGTACATTTAGCGGATACGTGTGTTGGACCAAGACGATATTTATGGAATTAGGTACAATTCATATATATCACTTGTTTGTAGAAAGAAAAGGTAGAACAAGTTTAAAAAATCAGTTATCGTTATTTTATTGGCCCAGAATTCACGGTTTCGTGACAACTAATATCAGACTTGGCCAAAATAAAATAACATTGATCATGACCTTTTACATACATTAAAAGTAGACCCTCTTTTTTGGCATGTTTTTGTCGTGCGCACTGGTGGTGATGTACTCGTTCCAGGCAATGGCAACTTATTTGTGCTCTTATTGATAATGCTTTGATGTATATTAGTAATGGTAAAGAATTGGTTTAGTTGAGTAGACAATTTGCTTGTTTGTCCCAAACGGATATATTTTAATAAGCATTGAAAGGGGACGACTCAACGATTTGCTCTCACCAAAATTTGTTTTTTCACTTTTTACTTATCTCAAATATCTTGTCTGATGTGTGAAGAAATTCAATTGTTTTGTGACGTGTGCTGCAACAAAATGCAATAAATTACAAATTAGCAATTCTTATTTTGCTTGTAAATTCATCACTGGTTACAACGGCTCTATTTGTGGGTGGCGGTTTCTTCTGCGAAATCGGCTAGTGAACTTTGCAAATTATAATTTCCTGCCAATTCCCTGGGCTAACACGTACAAGACATTATGAAAATGTTCAGATGTTTACTCTTAAGACTTGTTTTGTCCTTTTTTCCTGCTGCGGAATCGCCGGTGCAGATTTGCGCGATAAACGCGTCAATCTCAAATGAAGCGTTGTATCCAGTGACTAAAAAAGACTCGAAGTCTTTGTTTAATAACAAAGGTTAAACTACTAAAAATTTACTGCTCTGTCTTGCAATTCAACATGTTCCAAATGCTGATATTAGATACTTTAAATGAGTTATGTCTTCAATTGTGTAATACATCGAAAAATTTAAAATCTTTTGATCAGAAATCGTGTGGAATTAACGCAACTGATAATCATTTGCTTGAATGCTTCCCAACACAATTTCTCTAAGAAAACAATTTAAAATAAATAACAAACACCCATTTAGTAACACATTACAGCACGTAACACCATACCCCACGATTGAAACGCAGCACGCATTCACCCAACCAACCATACCCATATACTCTGGTATGTCCCAGCGGAACCTTCTCCCCAACTCTTATTTATAATTAAGTAAGATTGGTTTTATTTTGTGACATATTCACCTTTTCATTCATATTCAAGTTTGGCAAACCAGATTTCCAACACAAGAATTACAAATAAATGAAAGAGCGGGATACAATTGAAGAAACGTCTAAAAAAAAACATAGGTCAGTTGTTTATGCTGCCCATCGGGTCTTGTAGGGTGATTAAAAGCTATACAAATGAAGCAAGATGCTAACCCAACAGCTACCCCAGATGCAACCTCATATGCCTGTGCCCTTCGTCTTACGCTTTCACCAAGCTGAACTGGGTGCTTAGTCGAGAAGATGGGTAATCACAACGAAACGCCCCCCCTGAATTATAGTAAGTGGACAACGCCCATTTTTCCTTGTTTAGAATCCTGATAACAGCCATCAATCCAAATTTTAAAGTTATCTCAAAATCATTTTACCTTCAACCTGAAGATGTAACCCTCTCAAATAAAGCAGGCGAAGAGCGATTCAACCACATTAGATTTACAATATGCATCCTCCATGCCGCCTGAGAGCTGTTGAAGAAGATCGGCCATGCGCTGTCTAAACATTGTAAAACAGAGAAAGGACTTATTTCAAACAACCCATTTAATTTTATGGCGTTGCCTGGACTCCTTCCGCACATCTTTCCGGCGGTGGAATTTACACTTTCCCATTCACAGGTCTCTCGGCGCTCTGCGTTTGCTGTTTAGCCGACCGCCACTATGTAGCCTATTGATAAAATTATCAAAGTTTTCAAAAATCCGCAGTAGTCCTTCCTCCTGTAAACACTCCCTGCCAATACTAGATAACATAAACAACTGCATAATGATTAATTCATACATGCCTGATTATAATTCTGGATGTTCGAAAATGACGAATTATGTAGAAAGTGAAAATAATTGACGTTGTAACCATTATGGGTATCTTGTCTGTTTTCCAAGAAAACATGTGAGTATGTAGATTATTGCTTGTTGATAGAGAGTTTTGATATAGAAAAATAATTTTAATTTATACTTTTGCTCTCCATTCTAAGTCTCTTTAAGTATTTAAAATAAATTATCATGTTTACATGTTAATAATCATACCATACCCGCTAAATCGTATTGTTAAAGAGATAAAAAAATAGAGTTGTCCGTTCTTAGTCCGTAGCATATCGTGTAACAAAGCATTTAACTATAGTACAGAGCGTCATGAATTAACTTTGATCTACAATGTCGTGTAGATACCCGGACCATTGATTCGGAAGTTCAAGGCAGTTTGCTTAAACAAATACGAATGTTAGGAAGATGGTAAAGGAATTTTACTGGCTTCGTCAATGCGGATACAACGATAGAAGGGCCTCCCATCATGCGCCAACTTCTGGGCCATAAATGATACGAAGGGTATCTTAATAAGGGGTGGATTGTAAGCTCTCTCTGAATCTGTCCAAATATTTTTTCAGAGAGCTACAGTTCTTGTGCAGCTAGTCCCATATGTACTCAAAATCCTGGATCCGCGCCTGATTCGGGGTGGCTTTGGCTCCTTCTGATCACTCTCTGAGAGAAGTTTGATGCACGTCGCGGGGGTCTCAAACGGGGAAAATAAATATGCCCTTTTCACAAAAGGGTTACAAGTGAAACCGGTTTAATTTTGCCCCATGGTAGTTAAACCTGGTTTCTCGACGCTGCTCCGTCATATCCGAAAAAATAATTTAGAACTAGGCTACGGAATACGCGTGTGGTTGATCCGCGAAAACTTACCGAGCTAATTCTACTCGAAATCCCCCAAAGACATGAAATCTTTTGTCTTATCTCGAACTCAAGGTGGAACTATACATTGATGGCATAAATAATAGATGTCGGCCGGTGAACGTGAGTAAAAATTTGACCTATTTAGTAAATAGAAGCTGAGTGTTCCACAATCTATATAGGCCTCGTTTTCGCCTTGCTCTGAATTATAAAATGGATAATGTATTATACAAAGGTAATTGAAAAATACAAATATAACCTAAGTACAAAAATTTATAATCATCATATACTCGGAGTAGAGGCGCGCCTATAGATGAAACCCTCCTCTTTTTTTTTAAATCTATTTATATAATTATGGATTACATTTTAAAATGTACCGTAAATAGGCATGTATGCCTTCAATGATTTGACGGTTAATATTCTCCCACCTGCTACCCCATTCCCAGATAGCAACACAGATTTAACCTACAGGTATTTTTTGGAACACTCGTGCGTACTTGCCTCGAATAATGACACCACCCCGCGGGGCTCAAAGGGCTAGGGAAGAGAAAAGATATAATATATGATCTAGTGAAATAAGAATACATTGAAAAGTTTAGTTGTAAGTTTCGGAATGATGAAGCAGTGCTGACATCATAGATAAAGGAGAACTGTACAATCGAATGTACCAATTCAACAAAATCAATGACTAAAAAATTAATCTCGTTCTAGAAATCACTCAGATGTACCCAGAAAGAACTTAAAGGTGTTTGTCGTGGTGGTGGTGGTGGTGGAGGGGTGTCTGCAGTGAGGGTGTATTAGTAAGCTCAGGTCAGTAACCATTTTCATCGATCACTTTCTCTTTCAAGTTCAGACGAATTAAAGTCGTTAATCTAATATCAGAAAAAACTAGAATGCTATATAAAATCCATTTTAAATTTCCAACCATATATTTTATGACTGAAGATAGATACTCGTTCCCAAGTCAGCTGCATTTATAATTATACTTATACAATTCCCATCTCAAGGTCAAACAAATTTTTTTTAAAAAATTGGCGACTTGATTGCTTGCCTCAGTCCGCTAGGAACCTTTCACCCTCCCCCCCCCCCCCCAAAACCAAGACGTTACGCAGCAGAGGTGAGCTTCCACAAACCCACCCCACCGCGCGTTAGTAGCAACGAGTTCTCCAGCGTACCAACGCCCACCATGACACGGGCCTCTGCTTCCAAAGGCCATATCCCGAAAGAGCCCAGTGACCCCACTGCCTCTAACAAACACTCACCCCACCCCACGGCGATATGTCCCCGAGCCGCCATGGCACGAGTGGGCACTCGAACCCAGCGACCCACAGCTGCAAGCAAAATGCTCCAACATTCGAGATGTCATGACCGTGAAGCTAACTTTAATACACGTGACTGTTGAAGCCCCCTGCAACACAACGTCTTTAATATGTTAATTCATTTTGAGGAATGCCGTGGCAAAGTATTGAAAGGTTCCAAAAACATTTTTTTTGGGAAATGTGATTGAGAAAAGAGCTTGGGATTTCCAGTTAGTAGAAGTTTTCTAATAATTTTTCAGAATCCACATTTATTTACACCACTTGAACTGACCATGTTTTTGTACAACATTACGTTTGAAGTTTTCCGCTTCACATTAATGTTTTCTGAAGGAGTGAAGACGGCTTGTAGAGAAATTTATGTATCCGCAAATGTATCTTTGGTCCATAGTTTTTGTAGAAGTTTTTTGGAATCCAGGTACAGGTACGGTTAACTCATATTCATTCATATCGGGAGAACGATTAAACCGGATCGTGGAGTAAACCACCCAATTCTGTAAATAACAAAGAACAATTAATCCTAAAAAGCTTTTTTTCAGCTGGAACCAAAATAATTCCTCAATGTAAGCTATTTAGTTCTTTTTATCAACTTCTGGTTTGAACGGAACACAGATTGCTCTCGGACTAGAATGTCGCTTTGGTTATTTGGTGGAACGGTCACGTGAACTGTCGGCTAAATTTTCCGTAGACCAGCGAGTAGCTAAATATAGACGGCAAACATGGTCTTTTTTTTTGTAATTGAACTAACTTTTCGTCATACTTTGCTGTCTATATTGGTCTCGACAAAACAAAACCAGCTACTATTAGGTTTGTTCCTGAAAAGAACGCCTTCTAATAGACTTGAACAACCCGACATAGTCTGTAGATCAGTCAGTAACAAACCTAAAGTAATGAGTGTTCCACTTGTTGAAAGTGTCTAATTTATGCGGGATTTTTAATATTTTATCCTTTCTAACAACGTTTCAAAGTTCTTCATATTTGGTTCATTGTCTTGACATAATATTTGACAGAGTTCATAAATTGGAGATGAAAGAGTGATTTGGGGTCCCTCTTTCATACATATTAGTGATAAAACATTAATACTGGTAGTGCCACAATATTAATGTTCATTAGGCTACCGCGGGAAAAGAAGCACAGTTTAAAATATACGTTGTACCAAACTTTGTGGGATACATTCAAATCATCTATTCCGATATGAAAAGTATTTTGGTGGTTTTTAAAAGAAGTTAATACATAGTTATTTTCCCTTTATTATCCAAATTTCCTGGCAGTATCAGGAATAGTAGAAATCGTCTGTGAATTCTGATGCATCGTTGGGGTACTATATTTTGTAAGAATAGTGGAACTAAAATTGTTTATTTTTCATACAATCTTACTGTAATAGGCTCGACTCTATTCTAACTTCGAAATGTTCCCGAACTGTTCCCAGGTAAAACGAAAGCAATTATTAGACATGTAAAGAACAAGTACCTGTAACTATCCTAGCTGCGTATAATTTTCTTGTCCATCTCAAAAACCATACTTGAACAGCAAGTTGTGATCTGATAAAGATATAATGCATCTATGTAGAATATTTCTTGTCTGAGCCCTATTTTAAACCCTTGTCATAAGAATCGTGCATATGGTAAGATTTCCATATACTGCAAAAATAAAGCAAGTTTTCCAAAAAAATAGTTCAGGGAGATACTACTATTTCAAAACCAAAAACAATGAATGATACAGAAATTTAATGAAAAAAATACGTTTAATGCAAAATTGAATTTACATGGTCGTTTTCCGAACTGATTGACGTAATACTTCTAATATCATAAATTAATTATACTGTGTGTGGTGGCCGTAATTACCGTACAGAGGTTTTGAACATTTCGAGTGAACTGATCTGGCTGTTATTAATTCTGTAAAAGATAGTTATGTGTGTCTTTAAATCTGTTTACTTTGCTTCATGCAGCGATACTGAAAGGGCGTTTTTATTCTTTTGAATGTTTAAGAAAAACCCGTGGTGTTATATAAAGTGAATGAATAAGTTTCCCTCCAGTTACGTCATTTGTGATACCTTCCATTCACCGACTATACATATACGTGGAACTATCAACATCTCTTTACAATCAATAGGAAGTGTGATTAATCGGTCTCTGCCAATGTCGAATAAAAAATTATCTAAAAAGCTGTATATAACTAGAACAAATCTCGTAAAATGCCTTAATGCCTAGACTGCACCTGTATGATATCCTGTCGCTGCTGAAAATCTATAAAAGCAAGGTCTTCTGCATTTTTGAATGCATTTATTTTTCACGTGGCAATTCTAAATACCAGATCAAATAAAAAAAGAAGGCGACGTCCTCCCACTTTTTTTTTTTTGTCTCTTTTATTTTGCAAACAAAAGCTGCGCTACAAGTATCATAAAATCAATCAACCTGTTTGTATATAGAATGGGGGTGAGAATTATCAAAATGACAAATGTGAATACGAAATTATGTAATTCTGCGATATTTAAAACTATAACTACAGTATTTGAAATGCTCTTTGAAAAATGGTTTAAAACTACTGAAGTAGATTCAAAGTAGAAACATTGCTACCACTCCACCAAGCTTTGATGTGGATAGTACAGCTGAATCTGAGTACGTAAATATCAAAATCCTTTTTATTGTTGAGTTCATTTCATTTTTTCTTTAGATAATCAGTATTCCCGAAATCAGAATGAACCACTCCACCCATCATGTTTGATTTTTCCTCGCGCATTCAAGTTCACTAAAGTTATCACCCGTTAGGTTAAACCTTCCGATTCAACAAGAGAGTTATTTGCAAAGGATTCGGCCAGGCTTGGGACGTTTTTTTTTTTTTTTTTTTTATTTTTTTTTTTGTATTTTTTTTTTTTTTTTTTTTTTTTTTTTATTTTTTTTTTTTTTGTATTATTTTTTTTTTTGTATTTTTATTTTTTTTTTTTTTTTTTTCTTATTTTTTTTTTTTTTTTTTTTTTTTTTTTTTTGTTTTTTTTCTTTTTTTTATTTCTCTTTTTTTTTTTTTTTTTTTTTTTTTTTTTTTTTTGTTTTTTTTTTTTTTTTTTTTTTTTTTTTTTTTTTTTGTTTTGTTTTTTTTTTTTTTTTATTTTTTTTTTTTTTTTTTTTTTTTTGTTTTTTTTTTTTCTTTTTTTTTTTTTTGTTTTTTTTTTTTTTTTTTTTTTTTTTTTTTTTTTTTTTTTTTTTTTTTTTTTTTTTTTTTTTTTTTTTTTTTTTTTTTTTTTTTTTTTTTTTTTTTTTTTTTTTTTTATTTTTTTTTTTTTTTTTTTTTTTTTTTGTTTGTTTTTTTTTTCTTTTTGTTTTTTTTTTTTTTGTTATTATTTTTTTTTTGTTTTTTTTTTTATTTTAATTTTTAGTTTTAATTGTTGTTTTTTTTTTTTTTTTTTTATTTATTTTTTTTTATTTTTCTTTATTTTTTAATATTTTTTGTTTTGTTTTTTCTTTTTTTATTAGTTGGTATTTTTTTGTTTGTTTTTGTTATATTTTTCTTTTTATTGATTTTATTTAGTATTGGCTTTTTTTTTTGTTTTTGGTTTGGTCTTTGTTTTTTTATTTTTTTTTTTTTTTCGTTTATGTTTTTGTTTTCGGGTTTTTTAGATTTATTTTTTTTTGTTGTTTTGTTTTTCGTTTTTTTTTATAAATACATTTCATCTTTTTTGATTTCTTTTTTTTTTTATTTCTTTTTTTTTTTTTTATTCTTTTTTTTTGTGTATTACTGTTTTTTATTTCTTTTATGTTCTTTAGTTTTTTTGGTTTTGTTTTTTATTTTGTTTGTTTTTGTTTTCTTCGTTTTATTTTTTTTTTTTATCAGATCCTTTTAAATTCTTTCAGTGGAAAGTGCCGGCCGAGTAAATGCACAGCATACAACGAAATCATGCAATATATTCTGTGGAACATTAATAGTGTATAATATGGTGATATATTTTCCGTATAATAATCTTTAAATGCCGATAGTGATGTTTGGGTAATTTGGTGAGTTAGCTTTGTCATAGGCGAGCTAGTGTTCAAGTCTTTCCCGAATTAATTGCCAACGGTTTTTTAAACGTGGATGCAAAATGAGGGTTTTAACCCCTCCATCAACGCTCTTCGTTCGTCATCTTAAGAGGCGTGTTCATTCACGATCACATTGAAAACGTTTAACCCGCACATGATATGAAGTATCGTCGCCTCCTTTCTGTCGAAGACAATGAAACTGCGCGCCTTCGTGGGTCGTTCGTTGGTGGTTGAGCAGCATTGATTATGGCTGAACAGCCCATTCTCTCGAGTGGGTAGTTTCTGCAGGGAAGCGGGTGTGGAGCGGGGCAGCTCTCGTCTTGTCCTCCCTTTCTGTCCTTCAAACTGTCGTTCTCTTCCCCTCCTCCACTCTCTACACACCTGCCTGACTGCGTGTCGCAGTTTACTACGCTGTCCGCGGCGGTTCCCCTGGGTTTGACAGCGATCTTGGCAGCTCTCAATGTTCCTCCTTTAGATCGTTGCACAGTCCTTCTGAAACGCAAGTATTGGCGACCAGCTTTCCTGAGTCCTGTGGAACAGCTCTTTTGGAAGCGTCCATCGTTAATGCATAGTGAGCATGACTAAGCCAACGTAGTCGTCGCAATATCAGGCATCGCAAACATGCTCTGGGTTGATCTCTAACAGGCCTCTATCGAGACAACAAAATGAAACCTAGTTGTAAACATTGGTGTGAGGTCTTGTTGGCTGGGGATAAGATCAGAAAGTTTCTAGGTCCAACTCTGAAACAACCTGTGCTTTGTCGGGCGCAGTAACTCAGGGTTTGGTATCCGGTCTGGAAGTTATCGTTCAGGATGACGTCGTAAGACAACGTACATGTAGTGGAAAGCTTTGCGGCGGTCATCTTGGCAGGGCGTAGGCTGTCAGGTTTCCCTGCCATAGAGTAGGGTGTTCAATATGTACAGGGTTTGCACAACAGAGTCTTCCGTGTATGTGGTAAGGCTTGTTATTTCGCCACACTCTTTTAGAACTGTCTTCCATAGTGGATGCTGGCCTTGTAAATACGTTTGATGCAACCTCGGTCTCTAGAGATGGGTTGCTGGAGATGGTGGATAACGAGTATGGTGAACTCCTCCTACAAGCTTTCAGAAGTGTAGTCGCCGATGGAGATGGGTGGGTGTCTTCGCTGACACTCTGGCCTATCACTTTGTTTTCTTTCAGGCGACATGGATCAGGCCGAATCACTCGTCTGGAGTCCACAGCTTGTACATGTAAGTGGGAATTGGGACGATGGGAGACGTCCATCGGAGAAGTCGCAAATTGCCTAGTCAGTATCAGTCTCTAACGGACCTTGGTATTGCGCTCCGCAGACGGTCAATGGTTAAACAGACTTTACCGTCCAGAGCGTTGTGTACGATCAGGAGAAACCACATCTTCTATGAGTTGAGGGCCGCTACGACAGACAGCAGGTGAGAGACGACTAAAGCGTTATAAGAGTAGTCAACGTGACAAACCATCCCAGTAATATCAAACTCTACTTTAGACTATCGTGAGGAGTATAAGAGGAGACGAGTAGGATGATTCCGTCAAACTGTAAGACAGTCTTGACAATGGTCTTCATGAATAACAACTCACGCTCAAACAGACTTCGGAGCGCTGCATTCTATCCTTCTCAAGAAGCCTGAGAGGCCTTTTCTACGAAGAGATCGAAGACCTTGATCAGGTCAATGAAGGCAATTACAGGGATTCTCCTCGCTCTCTAACACTTCTTCTGCAGCAGTCTCAACGGTGAAGATCCTGTCAGTAGTATGTCTCCCTGATCGGATCTCCACTGAATGAGACTCGGGGTACACGCCGTCAGCGAGCCTGGTCTCATCAGGATGATCGGACAAACGCCTTCCCTACGACGCTTGTAGTAGTAGAGATGCCCCGGTAACGTCGCAAATCGCTGCAATCTGCGTTGTTTCTACTATAGGATGATTACTGCTACGTATATGAATTGGTTACAAAACATATACAAATCGCATGGAAAATTAACATTATAATCATAAAGGAAGATGATAAAGTAAGGATGAAAGGCATTGTAGTCTATCAGCTCCATCGTCATACATTGTTATATGCTAATGTACAACGTACAACGCACATATAAAACTGTATTTGTAAAATTCCTGATCGTAAAAACATATTTACCAAATTTTGTTTTCAAATATATGTTGCTTCACATCGTAGTACAAAACATCAAAGAATTATTGTTATTCCTGTGTCACATTTTTACAGTGCATGTTGATTGTAGATTTCACGATTGCAAAACAAATGGCCGCCATGCATTCTTAAGAAACACACTAAAACTAAGATTTTATCTCTAAAAATAGAATATTTTAAATTTTGAAGGTACTGTATATATAGACATGAATTCTTTATTAGATAAAAGGCGACAAATTAAACCATTGAGGCAATGTCAGGTTATTAAACAACACTGATTGTCCATGTTATGTTTGCGAAAGAGTATCGTGTTACCGAAAATCTGATTCATCTACTGAAGACAGAACTTTGATTAATACGTAATGAGCCGAGTGAATTATTTGAGCAAAGCATGATAGACGATGCTATCTGGCCGATATTTATGAGTATTAAATGTCATATGCACATCTTAACATTGGAAGTGTTACATGCAAAATGAATCGAACTGAATTTGATTTATCTCTTAAATTGTTGATTTAATCAATCGATTAATACAAACCGTCTTCATATTAACGTCAAAAACGGCATGCCTGCCATTCTATGTCTCCAAAATTTGATGTCGATAAGTATATGAAATTGAGCATTGCACGATTTATAAACCGATATATCTGATTTTGTCAAAATTCATAAAATTAACAAACGTCAAATTTGTCAGTAATGCATTTAACACACTTATATAATCTGATCATCAGAAGTAGCACACGGTCAATTTAATTCGACTTCTTGCGTATAATAAATGTACATGCGCCAGTATGTACCCAATCGCATAGGTGACGGGAAAATTTAGTACTACGCACAAAAAAAGTAATTATGAATTATATCACCTGCATTGCCTGTGATAATTGAGAAATAAAGGAGTAGGCCCACGAAGGGTGG
>CAJDSM010019685.1:3863-17637 GCA_903981925.1 Ostrea lurida
CCTGCATTCTCGGATTCCTCTAACTGAAGTTCCAGTTTGCTGACCTTCTCCATCAGTTCGTCTTCCTGTTTCTCCATTTCCATGATTCTCGGGTCATCTCTTCCTCTTGTTGAATGTACTGTGCAATCTCTCTCCATCAGCTCCACTTTCCTCTCAAACTGATTCACCTTCCACTCATTTTGCTCTTCCATTTCTTTCAGCCTCTTTTTCAATCTCCTTCATGTTCCTCCATAGAGTCCATTCTGTCTAGTAGATCTTCACGTGATCGTGCATTTCCCGGATTTTTCCTTCATACTGTTTTATTTGTCAAACGATGATGTCGACTGTTCATACATGGCCATTCTTTGTCGGAGTTCTCTCTCCATTTGTTCCATTTCAGCCAGGGTCTCACTCAGTTTAATCTCGTTTTCCCTCAGAGTGGCGATTTTATCCTGTAATTTCTCAATCTGGTTATTCTTTTTTTTCCTCCGTTTCGGTGAGTTCCACCTGTAGTAATCTGATTTGTTCCTGAAGTGAACCACTCTCCGATTTCTTCTCACTTGCTGACAGTTCGAAGCTAACGATGGGTGTTAGGCGGGTCCGATTTTTCTCTCTGCTCCGCAGCCTCTTTCTGAGATCCATATTCAGTGTCTCCAGATTATTCACCTTTTCCTCCAAACTCTGCATCCTCCCAGCGTCATTCTCGCCCACTTTCATCCATGTTGATCTTAAGAATTTCTTCATTTTCTTCCAGCTCCGCAACTTGGGCCGCGAGATCTTTATTTTCAGCCCCCAGATCTTTCAGTTGTTCCTTCAACGTCTCCACCAGCATGATGTCCGTTTCCAGTTCCTCTTTCAGCTTCAGCCTTTGCTCCAGTAACTGATTCTGCATCTCGAGATCGCGTGATTTTCTGGAAGCTATCTCTTCCGCTTTCTCCAGATACTGGAACAAAGGACGATATTTTGATGAATTAATTGCACTTTGATTAAAAAATGGGGTAAAAACATCTCGATATCATTGCTTGTTAAAATACGAACTCTTCATCATAAATAGAGAATATTACACGCCAAAATCCATATCATATGCCATATCAGCCCGAGTGGACCCATATCAGCCAAGGGCCGAGGTCCGAGGGCTGATATGGAGCCCGAGGGCTGATATGGCATATGATGTGGATATTGGTCTGTAATATTCTATTTATCATATACTGTCAAGCTCAAAATAAGCCGGGGTAAAGCAAGGCATTTTCTATGTTACAACTCTACAGGCCTGTCTTCCGTGACGTAATTTTCCATTATGACGTCTAAGATATGCATTTTGGCACGGCATGCAGATATTGGATATGCATTTTTTGCACGGCGTGCAGATTGGGTGATTGTGATGTCATCATACTCAGGCCATGCAGATTCTGCATATCCACTACCACGTATATGATAAATACAAATATTTGATGGCAATTAATATATAAGATTTACAAACTCTGAAATCAAGTCGTGATAATACAGTAAATTGATGATGAGAAATTTTACTCCTGCATTCACAATTTCCTCATTTTTCATCAAAACTAATTAATCCAGAGTTTTAAGTCAATCAATGAAGTATCAAACATTTATTAATATTCAATCTGATGATATATTTGATTCAGAAATGAATTATACGATTTAATTGTTCATAATAATACATAATCGAGAGCTGTACTGTATACTTACCACAATACACAAACAATCATTGGTAAAAATAATAATCATAATGAATAATCGTTACGAAATAGATAAATAAATATTACACACCGATCATTCCTCATGTGGCTTTGTTAGTACTGCATTTCATAACACACAAATCAACACATCACCGTTAAGAAAACCTCAGGGGTGTACAGACCCTTCTGGTTCTCATGAACAATGCCGAAAGTTAAATATCCACACAATATGACGAGGATTATCTCACTAAAACAGAATCTTGCGTCAGCAGTCAGAAATGGCTCTCTCTAAGTTATTGTAGCCTTCTAAGCCCGGATATTACTTGTTGGTCTGCGAGGTAAACTTTTGGCAATTAATCAGAATCTGTTTATCATAATCCACCACTAAAATATCTCTTGTTTAAACTTAAGTAAGTCAAGAAAAAAAAATTGAAAACCGATTTAATCTTAATGTGAAAGTCAAATGCCTGTGTTCTATTATGGTTGGGTGTTACAGTGACTTTTTGAGTTCATTGTGTGTTATTAATAGGTAAGCACTAGTGCATGAAAGAGGGGCCTTAACCACCACGTTAAAATCCCCCGAAACAATGATTACTCAACAGAAAATCGGTATGTCCTCAGACACGGGGAAAACTAATAGCTCGGTCTTCTGATTTAATAATCCGCTCAGAAAAATTTATGTCTTCACAACGCGAGATCATGTTCTTTGAAACACTAATAGTACCTTACACAAAATTTCCCTCGATACTTGCATATGTGTAATTTTTTTCGTCAATTCAAAGGAAATTCTCTGACAGCTATTAATGATTCATTTAATCCCTACCCCTCTTTAAACATATCATTTATTGTTGATATACATGGATAAGTGTATATTCAACGGTGTCAGGAAATTGTCCTACAGCTTAATTATGAATTTTTTTTTAANATTGTTGATATACATGGATAAGTGTATATTCGCGGTGTCAGGAAATTGCCCTACAGCTTAATTATGAAATTTTTAAATATTCATCTAGCCTGTAAAGTTTTACACAAATTACACCAATACTACATATACAACTCCTGTATTTTTGCAAAACAGTCACCATGCACTGGAGTTCAACATTCGATTCTTGATCTACTAAGAAAATATATCCAGCATTAGTTCGAAAGCTTTGTAAATTTTTCNTGGAGTTCAACATTCGATTCTTGATCTACTAGGAAAATATATCCAGCATTAGTTCGAAAGCTTAATTGTAAATTTTTAATTTTAGTAGAGCAGAAACTACATTAGAAGGAGTTAGCTGATGTTAAATGCAACAATTAGTACATTCAATGTTTTGGACAAAAATGCATGTACTATGAACTGTTAAGCTAGTGGACTTGTTAGTGCACTGCATTGCAAGACCTAGCTACCATCATCCAGGGTCAAATCTTCAGTCTGATGATTAACAGCAATTAATGTATCATGTCTTAAGGATAGAGGTTACAGATACAGATCAAACACTCAGAAATCAATCCCACGATGCATCACAATACCTTCTCCGCGAGATTGTTCTCGTTGACGTCTTTATCTAAGATGATCTCTTTGAGCTCGTGTATTCTTTGCTGACAGTTGCCCAGGGATTTCTTATACTCCATTTCTGACTTCCTAAACACATCAAGATTTTCTCGAGCAACGTTTTCACTGCTCTCGAGATCATTGATTGTGTACTCAGCGAGTTTGAGCTTTTCCCTGAGTTGTTTTTCTGCTGTCTCAGCTTGGTACACTCGATCTTGAAGTGAAACACAGACGTGTTTCATTTCCTCTAATCTCAATTCGTACTCGTCAGCGCTCTCATCCAACAGATCAGCCTTCAAGGACATTTTCTCCTCGAGCTGCGTTCTCAAACTGAAGACCTCCTCCTGAGACTGATTTAAATCCTGTCTCAGAGCTACAATCTCAGCTGAGCAAGCCATAATATCATGACTCGGACTCGTGTGAGCATTTTGATTCATCTCTAAACTCTCATACGAATCCTCAGTCACATCTGAATCGGATCTGTCTTCATTCGTCTCTTCGACACTATCCGGCTCGTCTAGAGGAATCACAATGTCTGTCGTTTTGACTGGATGATTGACATTCACATTACTGATTTGGTCAGTGTCAGGTTTTGCAATTTCAATTGGACAGATTTGTTTACTGACATTACTGGAATGGTTTTCTTCACTGTGAGAACTTAGGAAGTCTGACGGCTGAGTTTGAGATGACCGAGTAGTGAGTAGATGTTCGGGTGAGTGTGAGTTGGGAGTGCGAGTGTCCTGGAAATATGAGCACATAATAGCTACCCAGTGTGAGATAACGTAAACCACAACCAGCAATGTTAGCTACTGTACAGGAAAACAAAGCACCCTTACTACCCAACAGAGTCTAGTACACATTGAGAGAAGAAAATTGGAAGAAGCTCGAAGTTAAATTAATGAATCTAAAGGTATTAAAAACTTGATAGAAATAAATTCTGTCATGAATTTGTTTTTGTGCATGTATGTCACCATAAATTTACATCTAGAAATAAAAAGTGCCAAAACAACCACTTCCTGTAACCTCTCACCTTTAGGGTCATGACCTCCTGGGCTTCCCTTTCCTCCAGTGAGGGTGAGGCACTGTGAAGCGTTCCTCAGGCTGCCATTCTCCTGTGAAAGACGACTGACCTTGGACTGAAGGTCACGGACTGAGGACTCCAGAGATTCGACATACTGAAGGTCAAAAGGCAAAAGTTCAAGGACACATTCATTCAAAGCACAATATACATGTATGTATCAGAATACAGAAAAATGTTTGATATTTTTTCGGGTGATGCAGGTATCAGTGAATTTTAGACAGTAAAATTCATCAATGCGCGAAGCGCATTGATAAAAATTTTACCGTCTAAAATCTCGGTGATAACCTGCATATCACCCGAAAAATATAAAATTTATTTCTTATCATTTAAATTTATATTACAACAACAAAATAATGTTCATTAGACTTTACTTGTTGTTCAGGTACGTTGATCGAAAAATCACCTCAATTCTTAAAAGGTGTTTTAACCAATGAGAATCGGCGTTAGGTGATCACGTGAAATAAAATTAAATGATAGTTGTATCATTGGATGAGCAGTCATAAATGATGTGATTGGCTGGTAAATGGCTTTGACTTTGAATTACTTTGACCTATACAGTGGTTTGCTAATACTCACCTGGTCAAATTCGGTCCCAGCAGCAGCCTTCCTGGACGCATGCCCTGCCTTGTTCATTTCTGTGGGATGCCCAGGGATAGTCTCAAAAGCCTCAGCAGGATCTTCAGGGATGGTCTCAAGAGCTCCTACATGCTGAAAGAAACAGATAACTTATGTAATGATCAGAGTTTATTAAGAGGAAATGAGGTAGTGTTAGATCTGATTCTTAGATGACTGTAGAATAAAGCAGTGTATAAGAAGAACTAGCAAACTTTGTTATTGAAAATCTGCTTATATTTGTCCACACATAGTACAAAGGATTGTGATTACTCCTCATTTTAATACAAAACAATTGTTAGAGTTTGAAAACTGTATGATATAACCACCACCACCCCTTCCCCCAAACAAATTCCCTGTAGTGACAATACACCCCCTCAACAAATGCCTTAAGTGACAATACAACTATTCCCATTTCTACAAATTCCTACAATGACATTACATTCATCCCCTTGTGAACCTCCCTCCCTTAATTTCTCTTGTTTATGTACTGGACATTCCATTAATCTAAAAAAGAGGTTCAATATCTTATCTAATGTCTGGAGGTACCAGAACCTCAGTCTGGAGGATTTAGACTTCGTATTTACCATATTGTAAAATCGACACCTTTGTCACAGCGGGCAACGAATTACAGCTACAGTCCTCTAATATATTGACACCAAGTACGGGTAACAGAGTACTGATACCAATACAAAACCTCAACTTAGGTGCCCTCAACAAATGCCTTAAGTGACAATACAACCACGTAGTCCCAAAGTACTGATACCAATACAAAACCTCAATACTTAGTCCGTCCCAAAGTACTGATATCAATATAAAACCTCAACACTTAGTCCCAAAGTACCAATACCAATATAAAACCTCAACACTTAGTCACCAAAATATATAAACAAGACCTCATTATAGAGTACTATGTCTATTCCTCTACTGGAGAGAACCTCACTAAATCACTATGTTCATTCAACACTTCACTATTGGAGGGAACCTCACTAAATCACTCTGTTCAACACTTCACTATTGGAGGAACCTCACTAAATCACTCTGTTCAACACTTCACTACTGAGGGACCTCACTAAACACTCTGTTCAACACTTCACTATTGGAGAACCTCACTAAATTCACTCTGTTCAACACTTCACTACTGGAGGGGACCTCACTGAATCACTCTGTTCAACACTCACTACTGGAGGGGACCTCACTAAATCACTTTTCATTCAACACTTCACTACTGGAGGGACCTCACTAAATCACTCTGTTCAACACTTCACTACTGGGAGGGACCTCACTAAATCACTCTGTCAACACTTCACTACTGGAGGGGACCTCACTAAATCACTCTGTTCAACACTTTACTACTGGAGGGACCTCACTAAATCACTCTGTTCAACACTTCACTACTGGAGGGGACTCACTAATCACTGTTCATTCAACACTTCACTACTGGAGGGGACCTCACTAAATCACTGTTCATTCAACACTTCACTACTGGAGGGGACCTCACTAAATCACTCTGTTCAACACTTCACTATTGGAGGAACCTCACTAAATCACTCTGTTCAACACTTCACTACTGGAGGGGACCTCACTAAATCACTCTGTTCAACACTTCACTATTGGAGGAACCTCACTAAATCACTCTGTTCAACACTTCACTACTGGAGGGGACCTCACTGAATCACTCTGTTCAACACTTCACTACTGGAGGGGACCTCACTAAATCACTGTTCATTCACACTTCACTACTGGAGGGGACCTCACTAAATCACTCTGTTCAACACTTCACTACTGGAGGGACCTCACAAATCACTCTGTTCAACACTTCACTACTGGAGGGGACCTCACTAAATCACTCTGTTCAACACTTTACTACTGGAGGGGACCTCACTAAATCACTGTTTCATTTCAACACTTCACTACTGGAGGGGACCTCACTAAATCACTTGTTCATTCAACCACTTCACTACTGGAGGGACCTCACTAAATCACTCTGTTCAACACTTCACACTGAAGGGACCTCACTAAATCATTCTGTTCATTCAACACTTCACTACTGGAGGGAACCTCACTAAATCACTCTGTTCAACACTTCACTACTGGAGAACCTCATGAATCACTCTGTTCAACACTTCACTACTGGAGGGGACCTCACTAAATCACTCTGTTCAACACTTCACTACTAAGAGAACCTCACTGAATCACTCTGTTCAACATTCAATACTGGAGGAACCTCACTGAATCACTCTGTTCAACACAAAGTCTTCACTACTGAGAGACCTCACTAAATCATTCTGTTCATTCAACACTTTACTACTGGAGGGGACTCCCTAAATCAATGTTCATTCAACACTTTACTACTGGAGAGAACCTCACTAAATCACTCTGTTCAACACAAAGTCTTCACTACTGGAGGGAACCTCACTAAATCACTTTGTTTAACACTTACTACTGGAGGAGACCTCACTGAATCACTCTGTTCAACACTTTACTACTGAAGGGGACCTCACTAAATCATTCTGTTCATTCAACACTTCAATACTGGAGGGGACCTCACAAAATCACTCTGTTCAACACTTCACTACTGGAGGGAACCTCACTAAATCACCGTCCATTAAACACTTCATTCTATCCACTCAACACCTCATTGCTGGTGAAATGGTACATTTTTGCAGCCTCTCGTCTTGTTAGTTTGGGACCATGCACTGCTAGTGCAAGATTTGTGTAGTGGGCTGTGAGTTTACCTAAGGAGGTTTGTACGTAAATGCTTGTGTTTCTGAGGTTTTCTGAGTAAACACATACTTAGCTTTAGATTGACAAACTTGTAATTAGCTTATTCAGATTGATATTGGCCTATTGTGTAAATTTTGTTCGTGTAAATTTTGTTCGTAATGCTGTTGCTCAACCAACAAGATTTCTAACATGCATTTCTATTGTTTATGTTGACAAGAAGTATATTATTATCATAAGAAAACATGACACAGATGTAGGATTTTCCTCTTTCTATTACATAATGTGCTTAATTACAATTGCAAATTCAAAAATTAAGAGTTTATATCTTGTATTGTTTTTCAAAATACCAACCCTTGAGTCTCGTCATCTAACTCTATCAGTTGATCAATTTTCAAAAAACTAATATTGACTTACAGATTTTGACTAAGATTTATCCCACAATATACACATCTGTAAGCATGGCAGTATACTGAATGGATGAAAAGAGCGGCCATGATCATCTCATCCATCAAACTGCCTGGAATAATTGTGTACACATCATATCTATAATTCCTGGGGGGAACACTATGTAGATAGGAAGCATTTCGTCCACACCTGAGATACAAGACCTAGTAATTGTCTTATCTTGTGTTACATCAAAGGTATTTTTAAGAGTGATTTACTGCACACTAGGGTCATAAATGTGATCAAGGCAGGTCCCTCTCTTAGGCACAGCAAAAGCATCATTAAAAAAAATCAAAACTTGACAATTAGCATTTGTTTTAAATCAATGGTTTTCTACTAATGCAGATCAAAATTATGTAGCATAGAATAATCTTTAACAATATTCAAAATATATATCAAAAATAATACTTGTACCTGTAATGTTAAAATGCTAATATTTCCCACAACATGGTATGTATAATTCAAAAACACTATCAGATATTCATTTTCCCACAGAAGTGCATGCACTCCAAGATAGAGCATGTTGTTATGCATGGTCCCCCAGCTAAATACACCTTAGGATATACAACCCTATGATTATGATCAGAAATATGTTTTTTTGTTTGAAAAAAAAAAAGCCCCAACCTATCAATATTGGTAATCGTAGACTCGTGGGCTGTGCACAATGGTACGATTTGATACACAAATAAAAGATCAATCTATGAGTGACAGGTCGTTAATTGCGAGAAGTCACAGTTCGATCCAGGGCAGGCGTTATAAACCCAGGCTTTAAATGATCAAAAAATCTGTTACATCTACTTACTCACTGCTGTTAAAAAAAACCGATCGCATCAATGACTCATTCTCCAAACTCGATCTTACGAATTTTTCTTATGATTTCCGACAATTCAAATACTTCCGTATGTGTTGGACATGCACAGGTATTTCAGATTGTGAAGAAAGCTTCTTATTGTGCACATTCCTCGTTTGTGTTACGTTCCATCTCTGTATATGTTTAAGTGATCGAAAGACGATTAATTTACACACATTCTTCCATTAAATTAAACAGGCCCTAATGTAAATATAACCCAAAATGAGATAATTCAGTATTTATTTAACGTCTTATAGTTTCTTGCAACAAAGGGTTGAATAATTAATAAAAGGCTTTAAATTTTTTTTTTAAAAGGCAAGCTATCTAAATTTTCACAGTTTAATATTGAGTTTCTGTTTGAATTTTCTATTACAATGGTATTATCATGTGTTAAAACACTCAAGGAATATTCTGTATCTTTGGTCCTATAAAACCAAACAGAGTAATTTCAGTTGGGCCGAAGGAGTATAGTAACAAGGTCTAGAAACAGCAATGATCTGCATTATCTATATTAGATGTAGGTATTCCTATGTTTGACCCCCCCCCCCTCCCCTCTCTCGTCTATGTAATGTCACAATAGGTTCCTCTCCTCTCTCCTATGTCACAAAAGGAGACCTATGTTGACCTTCTCCACTCTCATTCTCTCCTATTTCACAATAGGGAAACCTATGTTGACTCCCTCTCTTTCTCTCTCTTTTCTGTCTCTCATCACAATAGGTAGTGTTATGTTGACCTCTCTCCTTCTCTCTCTCTCACTCTCTCAACTCTCTCTCAACCCACAATGTCACAAATCTGCATAACTTTACACATGAGTAAGACATACTCATTTCGTCTTGAGGCACAGGATGGAATTTTGTATCAGCCCAAGACAATCAATATAAGCCGATGTTTACACAGAATCAATATTTGTTTTGTTGTGATGTGGGGTTGCTTCACGATCTCAGCCTCAGATTTTTGTTTATCTTAGTAAGTATCTGACTGCCAAGTATGTCAACATCTAAACATATGGTTCACCTTAAAACATGAAATATCAGGCTAATATAATTACCTACACTACTCCATGGGGCTTCCCCTGTATAGAAATGATCATCAGCCCACCCCTACTCCCACCACCCATTAGAGCAACTCTTCCAAACAATTTCTTTTGAGAGCAGACATGACTACTGAGAAATTCCTTCTCAATGTCACAGGACAAGCTCCTGGTATGTCATGCATTACATAACATTATGGCATTTTCTATGTCTGCTAGGCTCAGCACACAAACACAATTACACAACAGCACACGTTTCTGCTCTCTTCACAACAATCGATGTACAAATGGTTCATAGTGCATGAGCATGTTTACAAACATTGAAATGGAAAGCTTTAAACCCCAGGACTATATACCTCTTAAATCACCTTGATTTCCAGGTGAAAACACTTACCTGTGTAGGTATCAGTTAAAATTCCCATTCATAAAAACTCACACTCACGAACATTAAGTACACAACTTGTAGGGTATGTACTGACACACTCCTACGATCTCTCTATCCAGTATTCATCTACAATCTCTCTATCCAGTATTCATCACTGGATCTGCTTCCTGTACACACTAACTGATCCCAACAAACAGCTGGCTTCTTCACACAACACAGACAGTTTATCTCCATGTGCTAAGGGGCCTTACAATGCCTCTGGGGGGAATTTTTGTCTCTGTGGTAATCACCCAATTACGAGGAAATAATCTGACACGTTCATCTTTTCTGTTCGTAAATGTATTCTCAAGGACTTATTCTGTGGTATATACACCACTGGCTGTGGATTTCTGGGTTTAATTAATTAAGTCCACAGCTGATTGGTACAATACTGAGAGGATAACTCTCAACTCTTACAATGGACATTCCTGTGCAGATGTTCAAGTGTACATGTTAATTAACGCTGCTGAATAATTGATTAAGTGCGGTGAATTATTGTTGTGAAGGTATTGTTAATTTATCGTTATTGTATCATGGAACATGATCGAGTTTCCTCAAATTAATCTAACAGAAATATATCGATTTCTCTGGATTGGTAAAAATTAAGTTTTAAAACTATTTCAGTGTTTGATCAGACATAATCAAACAATTATTAATGAACGTGACCAACGTAATGCAAGAGGGAAAAAAAGAAAAGAAGAAAGAAATGATTTTGGTTTGCTGTCGGGACATTAAGGTGCATGCATGTGTATGACCTTGTTAACTTAACTGCCCTTTATGCTGAAAATGTAATTAAAACCTGGATCATAAGGGGGAGCTTGTTTTCTTCCAGAATCGGCTTGCTGTTATTGATTACGAATTTTTTCTTCCATTAAGAAATCTTGTGTTGTTAGTGTTCCAGAGGGCATTCGATTCGACCATTCAATCCTGCTTAGTGGGGTTTTTTTCCCTTGTAGATGAAACACAGATAATTTCCCCAAAATAAAAGAAGAGCTAGGAAATTTCTTTTGGGGTCAAAATACAAAAATTAGTGCGCTTAGAACGTTCTGAAAAGTTTTAATCATGTAAGAATTATCATGAAATGTTCCAGAATAAACATTTTTTTTTGTTGAAGAAAATGATACATTCATGTAGAAAAAAAGTAGAATTTCATATATTAATTTATTCGTAAAAATAGATAGTGTGACACAATTTTGTGTAATGACTATAATTGAAAACATTCTAGTCAAGATAAGACTCACAGTATTTGGTCCTCTCTCTTTACTGCACGAGTATATAGTCTCAGCCTCATTGTTTACATCATTACCTGTCATCGTTTTGACATTATTCGTACCACTAGCTGTGAACTGTGCTGTACATTTTCTTTGTCCATTATAGTTGACAAAATATCAGATACCTATCGTACATTCTATTTTCTATTTTGATAATCAATTTTTAGTCATATCAATGTAAATACAAGTTAATGGGCATTATGTTTAATTACTAATTAGTCTTGCTAATTCATTTTTGCAATCTTGATATTTTTGTCATCTAAATGTAGATATGAATAAAGGTGCAGATGTGTTAAATTAAATCTGTTTTTAAAATTATAGTTACATTTATATAAAGTTTGAGTTCCAATCCATACAATCTATAGCTGTAGTTTATTGTAGAGATTGGTTTATCCAGTTTTGTATAGAAAATAAAATGGTGCTACAGTATTATCAATTGCATTGTTTTTCCTGCTCCTTTGTCTTGGAAAGGGGCACTTTGATCATTTGTGGGTTTTTTATATTCAAATATTTGAGAGCAATGAATCTGTAGGATTCTTCATTAAGTTTTCAATAAACATTTCAGTGAATCTCTACAAAACTTGAGATGATTTATAACTTTGCTGTGAAAGTGCAGACTATGTATAGCTCTGTGAGAAGGGAAGCAACTCTTAAAAGTGCATTTTTTCTTTAAGAATATTGCAATACAGTATGAGTATTTAAAATTACACAATAAGTATGTGTTGCTGAGATTAGATAACTTTTGGAATGATTCTGTCCTTTTTTCTGAATTGCATTTTTATGTTTAAACTTTTTTAAAACGAGTTATTTTACAATGGATAACAAGCAAATTTTCTAGCTAATATCAAAGGTCTCTCAATATGGATTGGATATTGTTGTGGTGGGGTCATCGATGTGGGAGGAAACCAGAGTACCCAGAAAACCCCTGTGTATGTGTCCGAGGGGGTGACTGTACACTCTCACATACAACCACAGCCGTTCTGAGGATCAAAGCTCGGGGTCCATTACAACCGAGGCCGTTCTGAGGATCAAACTCGGGGTGACAGCGGCAAGAAGCGAGTGCATTAATCAGAACACGAACCAGGCACCCAGGATCTGTTATAAGTTCTTTCAAAAAGCAACCAGGCCAAGTACACTGGTAAAACTTCACGAAATGTTACCTACATGTAACAATTCATGAAATATCTAAACATCAATAACTCATGAAATTATATCTATATAACAATTCATGAAATGATACAATGATACCTATATTCAAAGAAAACACACTTTTTACATTTTAAGAGTTTTGAAAATAATATGATATACAGGTAACTTTCTGGTGAACAGCCTTGAGTTTTGTAATTTGCACTCTTTAAAGTGTAAATAATCTGTCTGAACTGTTTATTAGTTTAGTGCGTCGCATTGTGAGTGGTTTAAGAAGCACGAGGATAGGGCGTCTAAGCCAGAAATTGTTCTTTTAATAGGTACACCGTGGTGTGGGTTATGACGCGGAGTTTGACTTATCGACTGTCCATTAACTATGATTGGATGGGATAGGTTATGGATCATCTATTAGATGTTGGTACTGCATTTAGTAATTGGTTAGAGGCCTTACTATAGAATCTTTGTTCACATGTGTATATCCATCTTTTCAAATCATGAATTTTAAACTGGAAATCATTGATGCTTACTGTTGTGAATACTTCAGTATGTATGTGACCTTATGATCCCTTTGACCCCCCAATTGGAGTGGGTGAACAATCTTTCGAATGCAATACCCGTTGAGTAGTCATATGTGATATGGTGACTTCAAGTGAAGACGGATTATGCTCTTCAGTCGTGGAAACCAAATTCTACTTTGCAATGCCAGTGGGACTGTGGAATTTTAAATGGTAAATCATCTTGCTACTTTAATATTCAGAGTGGATGGTTTGGACCTTTTGACCCAACATCCATTCTTGGGAACATCTTTGTCGCCATGGGGTGACGTTGTCCATATGTTTTTGTGTGACTTCTTAAGTAGAAAGATAATCTCTCTATAGAGCCCGGAAAGTCACCATATATACCATGCCATATACCAAACTCCCTGCTCATTCCAAATACCCAAATATCAATTGCATTAAAGAAGATGTTTTTC
>CAJDSM010019687.1:11889-49445 GCA_903981925.1 Ostrea lurida
TGAGTTTCGTTATCTTTGCCAATGACATTGAGAACCTATTCTTATATTGCGGGCATCCCACGGCGGGTGAAATAACATATCAGTTGAATAATCTGAAAAGTTTAGTGTTTATATAAGGAGCGATATGATATTTTTTAATGAATTGTAAGTTGAAATTGCTATCATAGATGATGGCTTTTTGTTTGTTGGGAATGTGATCTCTTGTTTCATTGAGCTCTCGCGTTCAGTTTGTGTTACGGATTACGTGCGAGCTCTTAATCTGGTACTTACATGCTCGCCATGATCTAGGTACGCCGCGATACGCGGCACTACTACGCGTTAAAACTATCTAAATCGGGCAGGCGTCGTGACGCCGCTGTCTGTTACTTCTACGATCCATTCGGCTTCTCTCTACTCTCTGGGGCTATGGGCAGTCCTCCCCTTCGTACAAGTGACGTCGTAACTAGGACCTGCTACGAGTGTCATTCGACGTCACTGATTTAGGGCTCCTTGCTACTCGATCGGCCACACTCGCCTTTAGACGTCGCTACCGCGTTCTATAGCATCGCTCGTTTTCCTGGCAGTAAATCATCAGCTACGTCTGTCTATTAGGTATCACAACAGATGCCATCTTCCCTTTTTGCGGCGGCGCATCCTGTCTATCCTCTGTTTCTTGTCTTGCCTGTACTCTCCGGTTTTTTTTATCTCTTTTTTTTCTTTTATTTTTAGCTCTCACTAAAGGTGTCTACCGGTACAGATAGAGACCTCTCTATACAATCGGAACGTTTTTCGCCATTAATATTCCCGCAGCTCTCCGTAGGTCCTCTTTTCTTGTTCTCTGTTCACGATTTTTCCGTGCTACAGCCCTGCCTCCGATAACTTGCGCCTGACGGTTCGACATCCTCATACTGCATTAAAATATCGTTTCAGATCTAGCATCCTCGCCTGAAGGCGCCTTCTTGTGGAAAGGTCCTTCTGTCTTGACAAAGAGGCAAGTTCTGGGCTTCTCAATTATCCTCTCTTTGTTTCTTGAACTACTGCAAGTTAGTTTCTTTCTGCCTAACCCCTCGCCTAAGTCCCGGCCCCCCGCGGTCTAATTCCTGATGATCCTCCAGTGGCATATATCTTTCTCGCATACTGTTATGACATGGAATCTAGAAACAAACCTTCACTATAAATCCACAACATTCAAAAGTTCCAAACATGGAATGCTTGAAGTCCAAATATAAAAGAACTATATGAAAGCATGTGTTGTTATGTGCTGGCATGTATAATTAATCATAACGGAGCTGAGCTGTTTGGAATGTTCCAGTGGCCCCAAAAATGAACAAAAAGAAGAGGTTCATTTGGCGGTAACACCTGTTCAAAACAACTTGCGTGCGAAGAAAAGCTCAAAAGTCGTTTTGCACATTACAGAGTGTCACCGTGCCGTGTTATTATCTGTGTGGTGTCCATGGCCCGAGTGGTTGGAAATCCTGGGATGAATACTTCGGTCCTTTCCTGCGATCCCTCTTGTGATACACAGGGTGAGAAGCATGCTAAGCAAAAAGATGACAAATACCAGTCTCAAACAACTAATGAGGCTGATGTAATTGTTCATGTACCAGGAGAAGCAGACGGGAATCAAATATCCAGGAAATGAAAAAACAGTAAAACACAACATGACAATATTCCCCTACAGAAACTAAAATAACGCTAAACCTAAAATAACACCGATATGTTCAATTCGCTCAAGCTGAGGATTATTACAAGAAATTATGTTTCAATTTAACCAACCTTTAGCAAACCTTTTGTGTGCTTCATCTACCGGTGTGGAAATAACATTGTAGTGTGATGGAACAGGATGTACAATTATACAGATCTTCATTTGATTGTCATATTATTTACTATGAAAATTCTTTTTGATTTAGCGTTTATGTTGTTTTTAGATATGCAAGAGTTTACATGTATTCAGTTTATTAAATGTATATCTTTCTCAAATTGTTGTTATAACCAGGGAGTATGGCCTGTCATTGGGTCAAATGCTGTCTGATGTGTTTCACAGCAATTGTTAAACCGTTTTTATACACTGATTTTGTCTACGGATTACTATGTTTACCTTATCTAGACAATGGGCTCAAGGCGGACCGAGTGACCGATTGACAGGGGATGCTTCTCCTCCTTGGCGCCTGATTCCACCCCTACTGTGTCCAGGGATCCAAATTCGCCCAACTCATGTATTGCATTTTATTTGGGACCTAGGGGATTGATCGCTGTTTGTTACCTTTGCCTTTATGTACATGTAAGGCAATCTTGCATAACAAAAAGTTCCTGAATAACATCCCATAAAAAAGCCCTAGCTGACACTGAAACAATAAATATCCCACGCGATAGACTTACCACTAAAACGATAAATATCTCGATACGTTGGTGACAATCTCATCAATTTTATTATCATCGTTGGTAAAGATAAAAATCGTGGTCGTGCCAGGCTGGGTTTACAATCATGGTAGATCAGTTGGAAATTATAGCCATCCTTCTTCTTTGAATATTCAATTATGACAGACCCTGTTCAACAGAGATGCCAATATTCAAAACTTTCCCCCAATATTCCAAATATTGTTTAGTCCATGATTTGAAACATAAACCTGATCACAGAAGTCACATGATAAACAAATCTGACTGCAAACATAAGATAACATCACGACAAATATTGTATAGGTATTTATAGATGATGACCTGGGGCCCACTATAATGTTCCATTCAAAATGTCCATAATCTCAAAAGGATCAATTCTTCTAAAACATTTTAACTAAATACAAACTCACCCTACATATCTGAACACGTAAAGATAACGAACAGTATCCAACAGTGAGAACAAAATGAAGAGAAACCCTGGACGTAGCAGATAGAATTTGCAAAATGCTGACTTTAAACGAGGCCGTTGAAACCCCAATAACCAAATTTTTAATTCAAATGGCCATGTATGACCAAAATAATAATCGGAAACTGTATTAATTAATTTTTTTAAGCCCAAGAAGTATATCTCGACCCTAAATGTTTTAACTGAAACAATGCGATCCTGAATTTCCATTCAGATGTCCATGTTGACTGAGATAGAACAGAAAGTTTGAATTATTTTAAATGGTCTAGGTACAAGAAACTCAAATTCAACCAGAATCAAATATGAACTTGAACTGGACATTCTCATGCATCTTTATCCTGAATTCAATTTCAAAATTTCCATATTGCAGTGTATAATTGAAACAATGAAGGAAACTAGTGATGTTTGAAATTTTCGAAGACCATGGGACAAAACTTTCCCAACAAAAGCCCAATAAACTCGTGACCTGAATCTTCTCAGTTTTGCTTTGGTGTACCTGAGATTTACTGCCCCAAACATCCAACTTCGAGGGCCTGCTTCTTTCATTTGAATATGCGCATTTGTAGCACAAACAGTGAACGGTAATGAATAGTGACAGAGTTACTGGATCGGGGAGGGGGTGGGATGGTAAAAGGACCAGTCATTTTCCGGTGGGGCATAGAATACACATCTGAATCTGAAGTATAAATCAGCGTAGAAAATATGAACAATACGCACATCAATTCTGTATATCAGCACATCAGACATTGATTTAACAACATATCATTAACGATGGTTCGATTACTTGTTGGAAATATATAAACAATTTATCAGATCAGATATACATCTGTTGTACACCATGAAATCGTGCAGTATATGGTTGGATAGTGTACACCCGTGTATTAGGAACAGTAATGTTCATCATTTGCGACCACATCATGTGGATATTTTGAATTTTTCTCGTTAGTCTGCAATTCTTTTTCTTCTTCTTTTTATATTTTTGAGTGGGATACTGTTGGGTAATGTGGCTTCAATGTTCGTTATCGTAACACGTGTTACCTCCCTTTTCATCGGTTCAGGCTGAGATTCGTCCATAGCGTCAGATTCATCCAAAATATTTGTGACTGAAGATGACTCTGCTGTTTCCCTTACTGAGCTGATGCTGTCCCTTTCTTCTTCTTCCAGGTTCGATCTTTGCATTGGATATTCATTCGCAGTGTTTCTACTGTACAGAACAGATGAAATAAATGTAGCAGCATTATTTGACAAACACGTGGTACTGAATATGTTTGTACAAATTTGGGTGTGAGAAATGTTTAGCAAATTTTTCTTTAAAAAAAATATAGTGATATATAAATGTAATGAGTTTGAAATCTTGACACTATATTATCATTTATTTTTAACAAGCATATCACTTATATGGAAAGAAATTTGGGCACTTTTCATAGTTGGCAAATTTTCCACATCCACCAACAACCCCGAGTATTTCCAACGATTCAAAATTATTCCATATATGGTATTCAGGAAAACGACTTTTTCTAACCGTATAAACTTTAGATTTAAAATGGCGAAGTAACAAAGTATCAAACGTAATCATAGTCCAAAAAAAACACATACAAAATCGAGTGTAGGGCAACACGGACCTTCGACAAAAGCGAAGGCAGGATCAGGTGCCATGGAGGAGTAAGCATCCTCTGCTGACCGGTCACACCCGCCGTGAGCCCTTAGTTGAAAAAAGGTGAACGGGATTATCCGTTGTCAAATCTAGTAGGGAAATGACAGTCTAACAAAGGGTATGAAACAAATAAGTCAACACATGACTAAGTGAGAATTTGTAATCGCGACCGTAGAATTTAAAAAAGGATGGCTTTAAACGAGAATCGTTATAATCCTGCAGCATCAACTTTTAAGTTAGTAGTTGGCCTCGCTTTAAAAAGTCCTCATACGTATGGCATCTGTCCTTAATACTGAAACAGTTAAGGACAACTCTTAAAAAGTTGATATTAAATGGGTATAACAATTGGTTGGGAAGAAAATAAATTAATGCAATATGCAGATGATTCCTTTTTGCTATTTGAATACTTTCAAAGGGAATCAATGAATGTTACTTATCAGTTTGGCATTGTATCAGGCTTGATACTTAATATTACAAAATCAAAAGCAGTATGGATTGGCAGTAGAACTGGTTCAGTTCAGGGTTATGGCACAGCAGAGACCATGTGTCCTGACTTATAATATAATCATAAAATTATAAAAATATGTATTGTCAACATATAATATCAAATTTTTATATAAAATATTTTTAGAAAGAGTTATTAGCCCCAACCTCTAAAATATGAAGTGGGAAACTTTACTAGAAGAACCCATTGCTGGAACGGACTAGGAATTTTATTTTGTAAATGCATCATTATGCACAAGAGAAACAAAGATAGTTTACTTTCAATACCGAATGTATTAATGAATTGCATTGCTACGAACTCCTTTCTTCACAAAATTAAAATTTCAGAAAATAATACATGTTCGTAATTGTGAGGCAGAGACATGAATGCACTAATTTTAAGACTTTCTATTTTAAAATTGTTTTGGAATGACTTTGTGCAATGGGTCAATGCAATTGAAAATGATTATAAGATTTAACTAAGAATTGTCTTACTTGGTAATAGAGAAGGAATCTGATTAGAAATGTTTTTGTTATTGGTTGCAAGAATCTAGGTCAAAAGGTTTAAGGCCAAACTTTCCTGAGGCAGTGAATTTATTTATAAAAGTATCACAGAAATATGGAAAAATACAGTGAAAATGTGTTTGAATGTAAAACCAAAATATTTAGTAAATGGTCAGTATATGATATTGTCTATATAGTGTGCAACAAAAGTGACATAGGCTGCATTTGTTATTTTGGTTTTAATTTCAATTTGACATTTATACATTCAATACCTTTAAAATACGTCATTTAAGTATACCTCCGCATGACACTCAGCGCTTTAGCAGAGAAATTCCTAACATGTTTAGTAATTAATTATACCACGACAAGATATGTTTTGACTTACGAAAAAATACTTACTTATGCCTATTTTTCCACACAAAAAAGGCTGCCGTGATTGCTATGGCTATTAATAGAAACACTATAATTGCTAGAAGAATCCATACAATGTCCATCCCAGCAGTACTATCATCTAAAAGGAAATATATGCAGTAACAAAATAATAACCCTCTGGATCTGTCACTAGATATATACTTAGAGATTATTATTGATTATTTGTTGTTTCACGTCCCACCGAGAATATTTCACTCATATGGAGACGTCATCGGGCTGCAAATTTAGGTTGTGCTCGGCACTCAGGGCCTTTGAGCAGGGAGGGATCTTTATACTTAGAGAACTAGTGAATTCCGTCAAATGTGATATTCATGTATGTTTTGGTGTGAAATGAATGAATAAACACATCAGATCACATTCGTCCCGATGGTAGCTTGTATTTGCGAATTAAATCATTATAACGACCACAGAAATTGAGAAGTTCTGTCTTTAAACTGATCATACGCAGAACAAATTCTTGCATATGGAATCAGTTGAGAGATATAAACATTATATAGGTGATAATAGAATGTTGCTATATAGATATGGGAAGTTGATCATGGAGAAGGTGACATCATCCCGTAAGTCATAAAGTTGAATTGTTAGTTTGCCGTTAGCATCTTTGTTAAATAAATATTTAGGGACGAAGCAAATGTGGAAGACTGGTGTCTTTTATTTCCAATTCATTGGGATATACATTTATATATTTTCTACAAAAAGACGAAAAGCCTAAGATATTTTGTAAAAACATGAGGGTGTTGATATTTAACTTTAGTAAATATTTAATACATTACCATTGGTTTCAACTTCAGTCGAGCGTGATGTTGATTCTTCTGTTACTGTGGATTGATTCACAAACTGTGTACCTAGTCAGCAAATGAAATATATGTATATACATTCATCGAATCTTTTCTCTTATTCTTTCTTTTGATATTGACATTGCGTTCATCATTCAATTCATTCATGTTTGTTGCAAATTAGTTAAATCCGGTTTTGTAGTGCCACCTGTCTGAGGTGTATGCCAAAACAGACATGCAAGTAGATACAGATAAAAACGACATGCCATATGAATTTGATAACAGATACCGGTAATAATGGGTTTCTTGTTTTTAAAATTTTGACGTGCAATGCACATAGAATTGCAGTAAAATCAAGAATGCGCATGTGCATACAACATGCACATTGCATCACAAATAAATATTTCATACTTTACACGAAATGAAATGTGGCCACGTGATTTTCCTTCACCTACTGCAACAATAACAGAAAAGCGTACATCAAAGAGGAAAATTGCACTGTACATGTATATTTCATTTGTGTGGTAAATGATCAGAATTAAGGTCGGCTTATGATACTATAGAATGAATTGTCTCATGAGCCACGGATTCCTCTTCATTCCAAGAATGATTGTTATCTAGCTGGTTTGAATATACATCGATTTTGACTACGGATTACTACAATTTTAGTACTCCGTATACGTGGTCGATACAATGGGCTCACGGCGGGTGTGACAAGTCGACAGGGGATGCTTACTCCTCCGAGGCACCTAATCCCACCTCTGGTGTGTCCAGGGGTCCGTATTTTCGTATTTTCCCAACTCTTGTTTTGTATTCTATTTGGGACTTACAAGATTAAACACTGTTCGTTATCTTCACCTTGTCATTCATACCAAGGAAGTTCCTGTTTGATGTAAGTGCGAGTTCTTATGATTGAACTAACAAAATACCAACATAGGACATATATCTGTATATTGGCGATTGATCATCATATCAAACCACAACGCGATTTGGTTCTACAAAAGGATGAGAAACAGAAAATGATTTTAACAAACATGGTGATACATGTAACAATACAGTCGAACCTCGTTATCTCGAACTTCATGGGACCAAGAAAAAAGTTCGAGATATCTGTGAAGTCGAGATATCGATGGTAAAAATACTAAGAAAATAGGTGGTTGGTACCTCCAAATCAGTTCGACATAACCATGGTATTCGAGATATCAGTGTTTGAGATATCGAAGTTCAACTGTATCTAATTACCCGGTATACTAAATATTTACCACTAGTTCCGACTTCGGTCGTTTCGTCGGTTGATTTTTGTGTTACTGTGGAATCAGTCACGAGCTGCGTGCCTAGTCAGTAAATGGGTGAGAAACAAACATTAAATCAGTGGTTGGTTGTTATTAAACATATTTAGTCTATGAAAGTATACAGCTTTGAAGAGACTTGTACCATTTTAAATACATGTATTCATAAAAAAAGTTTGATGGACTTCTGTTGTTCATGCCGATGAGTTTGTGTTATTGTTGATGTATTTGTAACCTATACCACAAACTAATATCAAGAGAACACAATATGATATCATAAATTTACAGACTGCTTGAAATATTTTAAAATTAACAGAACTGAGCTATTCTATGGCTATTTAGTTCTTTATAGATTTCTACAAAAGGATGAGAAACCGGAAAAACATATATCAGAGCCCATCTTTGGCACTTTTTTAGTATTATGTACCGTCGAAGCATGGCCATCACATTTTAAATTATTGTATTGTTTTATTGGGTAGATTTTGTTATTCTGTTTAACATAGCCCTTTGTATATATGTTATATGCGGCATAAGTGCATAGTCGGTACTGTCAAAACATTGTCATCAATATTATCATTGTTTTGTGTTTTTACCTCTCATGTTGTTAATTTGTTTATCACATACCTTTGTACATATGTTTTTCTTAGGCATATTTGTCCTAGTCCTGTTATATTTTTTCTTTGTCATTTATTTCCATATAAATGACCATTCCAATTCCTGACAAAGGTGTTGTGATTCATTTTATCAGGTAGCCATATTGTGCAAACAGAGCATCACCCTATCAGCTATACATAAATGTAGTGTACAAAATATTTACCACTAGTTTCTACTTCATTCGTTTGTTCTGTCGATTCTTGTGTTACTGTGGAATCTGTCAGAAACTGCGTACCTAGTCAGCAAATGGATTAGAAACATCAGGAATGTATTAACATTAAATCAGTAGTTGGTTATTATTAAAAAGTATGTATATTTAGTCTATGAACGTAGACTTGTATCATTTTAAATACATGTATTCATAAAAGAGTTTGATGGACTTCTGTCGTTCATGCCGATGAGTTTGTGTTATTCTTGATTTATTTGTAACCTATACCACAAATTGATATTCAGAGAACACAACACGATATCATGAATTTACAGACTGCTGGAAATATTTTAAAACTAACAGAACAAGGCTAATATAGTACTCATATGGAAAATACACTGACGACCGTTCACAATATCAAATTCTGTGACGATTTAGTTCTTTATAAATTTCTACAAAAGGATGAGAAACCGGAACTGTAGTGTACAAAATATTTACCACTAGTTCCGACTTCTGTCGTTTCTTCTGTTGATTCTTGTGTTACTGTGGAATCATTCACAAGCTGCGTACCTAGTCGGTAAATGGAACGGAAGCAGACAGTTTTCATATGATAATATAGAACTCATAAATTGATATTGGTGACAGGGAAATTGAAATATTCGAAAAATGATACTTCTTACAAAACTGAAATGAAGCGTATCGTTACCAAAGCAGTATGCTATAGGACACCCGGATGTTCGTCTGAGATAGTACACATTAAATATCCCACAATTCCGGACCTGAATTGTTAGCGAACTCTCGCAACATCCGGTAAAGCCACTTTGACAAACTGTCCTATCTACCTCACCCTCCGACACTAAGGGAAGCGTTCCTGAAAGTCACATGTGCAAGCTGTTAATAATATTGGTATGCGACTGTGTCTATTTAAGGAATGAAGCTAATTTTGACCTAGGTTATACATGTACGATATAATCTAACTTGGTGCAGTTTACGATTAATATAATCCGCGACCTAGGTTATACGATATAATCTAACTTTGTGCAGGTATCGCTTTATAATCCGCGAAGCGGATTAATCAAGCGTAAACTGCACCAAGTTAGATTATATCGTATAACCTAGGTCAAAATTAGCTTCATTCCTTATAATTTAATTCAGAAAATTACATTTAACATTTGTGATGAATAACTTGCGAGATAATAAGAATTTTGCATGAGGCGGACGAATTTTGTCGTAGCAACAAATTAGAAACAACAACGTCAAATGCATTGTGACGTCATTCTAGGACGTCACAAAGAGCAAGTTAGATTATACAAAATAATTGATGTTGCTCAATCTTGTTTCAGCCAATCAAATTGCTTGTAACATGTAAAATTAAATTATTTTAATATAATCAGGTAGCCTATTCCATATTCTAAATGGTGGTGGTAAAAATTGTCCATACATCAAAAGTTCTGGTTTGTGAAATTACAAGTGAGAATTCTCATTATTTCTGAGAATGGGGAGAAGAGACGTATAACAGATATATAGATATTTTGGTATAAAATGCCAATTGATTACCGGTATTTTGGAAAACAAGATTATTTTCAGAATTTTTGTTTTGTTTTAGAATTTGATCAATCCTAAGTCTTCATACGGCCTTGGACGAAATGAGTTTCTTTGCATTCTTGTTCATATAATATGCTCAGCTTCAATTTGTTAGTCGTCAACTAGTTACAATCCTTTTCTAAACAATTATGTAACGAAACATTTATCTATATTTCTAAATGCTTCTGGTATGTATTGATAATGTAGTCAGAGTTGGATTTTATGGACCCCCCCTCCGGACTTACCATTCATCCACAGTGGATACAGTGTACCGCAGTGCGTCACTGACGGACAGGTTTGTACAATATTGTTACCCGCCGGGCTGTCCAGTCTATACCATTTCTCGTCCAGGAAGTTATCACAGATAGCGGTATCGGCTGGGGTTAGAGTATAAGCAGACGATCGTCTGACCACGTCACCGGTCATCGTGTCGTAAGCAGAACACGGATCAGCTGTAAAGGTAGAACATTGCACTTCTGCAATACTTGAAAAGACTTCACCTCATCCTTTCAATTCATAACTTTGGGATTTAATACGCTTTTGTGCTATTTCTAAACAGAAGAAAGTATTTAAATTTAAGAGCCACCAACAATTGTACAAAATTGTAAACAACACACACAAGGAACTTACTCAATATACCAGGAAGAAATGCCACGAGGGCTAAGCACCATAATTCGATCCTCCATAAATCCATGCAGACACAGCATTGTCTGTCTGTGTGGCGATTTAAAACTTCCTTACTCGGAATCTAATCATTGAATGAACAAAGGATAATACACTGTACTTAGCTCTTTAACTGATTCAATATCGATGTATTTAATCAGTGTTGTGAGTTGAGCCCTGACATACATGTATAGTGAATAATTTTATCAGTATAGATGCAAAAGCTGTTGTGCTATTATAATATATGTTTACGTTGTATTGGTGATATACTGCTTTAATTTATAAAGGGTGTTGATATCTTTGTATATAATGTCTTAAGAGTTAAAATCAGCAAGCATTACGCATTTCGAGGATTTTATTTGCCAAAGGCTGTTGATATACATGTATAATTGATTTTGTTTTAATACAAAACAAAACTAAAAGTGGATTTGGAAGATTTACTGGTCTTCCATCTACAGCTCATCCAGGGACATACATGTATTTCCTTAGTAAAAGGTCACAGATTCTAGTGAAAATCAATGATTTTAGCTATTCTATAGGGGAATATATTTCCTCTAAATAAATGCGATAATACGTACACGGAACATTTAGTGACAAAAAGTGAAATTTTTGACCTCCAGACTTTGACCTATTTTCAATATTGGCCATACATGTAACTCATTTGAATGATAAGTGATAGACCTTTCATATTTCACATTCATAATCCTTATGACAAGCCTCTTCCTCTGGAAAGTGGAATACGGGGACATTAGTATTTTCACAAACATATCTTGTTTTTCACTCAATATTGCCGGTGAAGGGCTGCAAACTTTAGGCCTAAGGCCTTTCTTTAACGTGCCACGCATGCTGTGACACGGGACCTCGGCTTTTCCGGTCTCATCCGAAGGACCGCCCCATTTAGTCGCCTCTCACGACAAGCAATGGGATGATGGGGACCTATTCTAACCCGGGACGCCAAAATGTGTTTGCGTAATCAGAAATTCTAGTGTTTTACTTAAGATACAAAACACGCTGTATAAAAGGCTCTTAGTAACAATGCGATACTAGTATTTGGTTAAAATTTTATTCGACAACATATCATGAACATTTATTTTTATGAATTTGAAACGTGCCTTCTTTTACGCCACTTTACACATATTTAGAATATGCTTGATGATTTTGACTCTTAACTCTCTCTTCTCTACATTTGCTGTTCTCAATCGAGATTTTAGGTGAATTTTAAAATGTAAAGATGTAAAGATATATATTGTTCAAGATATCATTCGCATACATCATTCGATATTGAAAGATTCAAAGTCTCCCAAAATAATCGCTCGTCTCTCTCCACACCCGTCATCGGCCATTTTGAACACACGATTGTCCACCAAATGCGTTTAAGTTGCTCCGGCATATCTCTCAGAGATATTTCATCCTTGAGAAGAACCACTATCTTTGACTCCACGTGATTATGAAAAGCATGCGTGATAGCCATTTGCACTTCATATCCGGCCCACTTGCTTTGTAGAAAGTTCCTTGTGACAACGAACAAGATTTTACGACTTTCATCAATACATCGCACAATTTCCTCTGCTATAAGACATCCGGGGATAAAATTTTTCTCATCCAGGCAAACTTTAAAATCGGAGTTTGTGAGGTGTTGGTAAAGTTTTGTAACGACCCAGTCTTGATCAAAGCCCGAGTAACAGATAAACACGTCGTATTGGTAAAGTTCTCTTTCCTTCTCGGTTTTCTTATCTCGGAGTCGAAGTCGTAAACGAAGGCCGATATACTCCAGAAATATCCTATACTTACAAGCAAGTGTGACGCATACTGTGATTAATATTACAACACTGATCAGCACGCTTGAAAACTCTAACCAAAACGTCGAAACACAAGACAGCTGGTACGCCCTCCAGTTACTGAATTCAAACAATCTATGTAAATCTGGCGGAGTTTTCCCGCCAAATTCACTACAATTCAGCGTTGCTATGTCCTCAAATTTCCTTGAAGTAAGACGAATAAACTTGAGAGACTGCTCGTACTTACAGCTACAGAACAGTGGGTTTCCTGCCATTACAACAGAATTATCACTGAATTGATTTAACATTGAATGGTCCGTCTTCGATATTGTTTTAATTTTGTTAAAACGCAAAGAGAGTCGGAAAAGAAATCGCATGTATCCTATGGCCTGTGGAATGACTTCCAACAGGTTGTAGTCTAAAATCAATGTTTCTAGAGTCTCTGTTTGATCTCTGAATATTTCCTGATGTAAAAATGTGAGTTCATTGGATGATATATTTAGAGATTTCAAATTCTTGAGACCCCTAAAGCAATTGGCATTGTAGTTCAATATTCTACTTAGGAATGCTTTAGTGACATCCAACGTTTCTAAATGTCTTAATGCACTGAACAGCTCGCATGAAAACATATAGTGTTCCGATTCAAGCATCGGGAAAGATATATTCAGGAGTTGAAGATTTGGAAACTGAAATCTCGTAACTATTGTTCCTTCGATGTTAGAATGGTGTAAATGGAGTTCTTTCAAACCATCTGCTGCGAAAGTTATTTCTATTTTCTGATGGTCTAATAGCATTGGATGTAATTTATTGTGAGAGAAATTGATTTTTTCAAGCGATTTCGCTAAATACACTGTGGCATTTGGGGAAAGAAACCGTTGGAATATTTGCAAATTAAAGAAATTATCCATGGACCAGGCACCTTCAACATTCAATGTCTTTAGATTTGATGATGTCAAGAATCTTGCAAAAGAGATACCAAACTTTTCCCACATATTGTTGGACAAATCAAGATCCCGAATGCATTTTTCAAACAGCGTCCCTTTCACGTCTAAAATAAAACTTCCTATATTGTTATGGGCAAGGTTAACTGTTTTGATACACGTGTTTAACATTGAACCAATGGCCCATTCATCCAAAACAACAAGATCCCCAAATGTCTGAACGTTGTATGTAGCAATGAAGTAATCCATTGAACGACCCTCCAATGCCTTTAAGGATCGTAAAACTCGAGTAACGTTGCATACAGAAGGTATTCTCACATTCAGGACTCGGATGACAGGAAACCATTGCAGCATGTCGTCTGCTATATCGCAGCTGACCCCGTACTGACGGATAAAAATGTACAGACTCGTGATTGGCGAGAACCCCAAGCCCATAAAAGATTCGTTTGTCAAGCGGATTCCCGGGTTTTGAGAAAATAGTAGAACTGTATGGAGGTTGCGGAGCATTGTAAAATTCTCATCGAAGGAAAAGTTTTTGAAAACATTTATCGACAATGTCTGCAAAGATGTCAGCCTGGACAACTCTCTGGATGGATATCCGGCGTACATAAAGTTATTGTTTAGAATTTCCAGTAATTTCAGGTTTTCCATTTTGGAAAATGATCCGTTTCTTAGAGTAAACGTAGAAAGACTACAGTTGGAAATATGAATAACTGCCAGTTCTGTTAAGTAGGAAAATGCCTCGTGTTCAATTACAGTTATTTCGTTCCCATCTAGATATAGAGACGTGACTTCTGAAATCCTTGTGGTCTTCGAAAACGTTGACTTGGAGATCTTCCGAAATTTGTTGAACGATATGTCTAATCCAACAATGCCTGTTGAACTTCCGGTAGATGGGATGCTTGGAACGACTTCCAGTGTGCCTCTACTGCAGTTCCACACCAGTCCTCTGTTTCCTAAATCATCGGTAAAGGGTTCCATTCTACACACAGATGTAGGGTTCACTGAAACTAGATCATGATTCTATTATTTGACTTTAATATTATATCGAATTTGTTCCTCAATATCAATTCACAGATACATTGAATCGTAGAAAACATTAAAAAAACTAGATGTGTCGGTGCGACACGAATGCCCCCGCCTACAGTGAAGTCTAATGAAGGAAATTCGTAAGGGTGAAATTGAAATTTTTCAAATGCATGAACTGTGGCGCATCCATAAACCAAATTTGAGTTGAATGTGTGCAACCGTTGCAGAGATAATGAACGGAAACGAACAATTTCTGATTTTTTTCTAAGTTCAAGAGGGCTAACTCTGTCAAAAATCATCGGACCATGACCAACTTCAAACTTGACCTGCATATTTCTGTGACGTATCCATATACCAAATTTGAGTTGAATGTGTGCAACTGTTGCAGAGATAATGAACGGAAACCAAATGATGACGGAATGGCAGAATGACGGAATGACAGAATGACGGAACAGGGTAACACTATATGCCCCGGCCATTTTATGGCGGGGGCATAACAACTAGTATTCATCATAATGGCATTACATGATTATTACTTGAAAAGTGAATTGAAAATTTAAGCAACGACTTTCGTAGCTGAAAAAAAAATATATTGTCGATTCTCTTAAAAAAATTTGATACAATTATTGTAACAAAAGGATCTTGTGTGAGGCTTTTTTTGTCGCAGTATTGGTAACTGTTTTTGTGCATGTTTTCAAAAACAGGAGAAAGTACAATCATTTTATTTAAAAAGGATAAAAAACCCAGTACAAGATTGAATGTGTTTGATGGGCTATAGAGACACCACACCTAAGATTGTTTTATGTTCTGGACTAGCTTCGATATGCATGATTCCTGTAAATTAAATTTTGGGGAAAGAAAGAGGTAGTGGTTACACTGAATAAGGAAATCCTTATTTTTTTCCAGTCAGAACTGATCTTTAGTTTGTTGCCAAAATATTAGAGCCGCGTAAGGTCTAAACTATATTGTATCTCAATATGCATGCATGTCATAGTAACGGCATCTGTATCTTTTTAAGGCGGAAGTGCCTATTGCAATTGCTTTGTTGACCTTCTACGTCACAGAGGTCAGGAACCCTTTTTTGTGGTACTCCTAACGGGATTCACATATATAAAGGGCATGCAACTCGCTAATTAAATTCGGGATCAACATCAAAATGGGGTCACGATAGGAAAGAAAACACATATATTTTCTCATGATTCGTGAATCTAAAAACTGAGCAAAAGCACAACGGGTAAGCGGTTTCTAACGCACTCTAAATAAAATAACAAATCAGTGAATTGCCTCCCTTTGACTATGTACATGTAATTATAATAATCAACATATATGCATAATTATTGATTGAATAATGTTAACAAGAATTAGAAGAAAATTAGTTATACATGTTGTAAATAGTCCAAAAAACTATTGAGCTTCTAGATTAGTTACAATATCGAAATCACAATTCCTGTAATTTATACGGGTGTGCACAATAAGCAGGCACATGATTGTTGTAGCCGTATACCGTGTAAGTTATAAGTATGGTGGATCATTGCAACTATGAATTTCATAATCACTAATTACTTTAATGTACATTTCTTATTAAAAATGTAGACAATTCTGCCAAGAGAGTCAGTCGTTAACGATGTAGCGCTTAGAAGCAGTTGCTGCCGAACAGAATACTGTTGAGATTACTTTTGCCACACACGGAACATACCAAGATTTCAACATTTCATGTTTTAATTGATTTCACTTTTTTTTTTTTAAATTTTCGACAAACCTGCTTCCGCCTAACAGATTCTCAATACTTTTTTTTTTACCTGTTTATGGTGCTTTTTATCTGATAACGAAAACGCATGCCTCAATCGCGAGGGGAACAGCTGCCCCGCTTAGCCGTGTGTTAATATAGTTATACATACATGTGCGCTGAGTACATGTACATGTATTCCATTGATTACCGTACCTGCATCATTCACCATTGTCAGTATAGTGACGACTCCAACAATACTTATCTGTAAAACAGAGCACACTATACATTAGAAGTTGGTATTTTGATTTTGAATTATGGTGAAACTTTCATAACTACGCAAGGATTATATACGTATAAATATTTTACATGTGAAGAATACCACACAACATACCTCCATGATTCGATGTCGATAGGGAAGTAAAAGATTGGAATTTTTGCTGATAAATTTTGTTGATATTATGGATAATTTAAAATGTTCCTGCTTTCCTTGAGTCGACGATTAATTTATAGTGGTTTCCAATTCATATTGACAAGAGGGGCGGATCTAGGGTTTACACAGATTGGGCCGCCAGATATGAAGTCGAAGGTTTCAAGGAGGTGCGAAGCGGCGAAAGAGGTTGATGCGGCAGAGGTTCCTCAATAGATAAATTAATAGATTTAACAATAAAAAGACCCACAATATTCTGAGAACTTTTTAAATTTTATTTCTGCGTAAAGTTATGGTAATAAGTTTGCACGCCAAATTGTATGGTATGACATTCTATTCCTTCCAAGTCGTGATCTGATTGCTGACTGTCGATCGTAAAATGACCATCTGGAATACCACTTCAAAATAACGGTTTACAATAATCTATTGAAATACAATTTTAGCTATAAAAGAAATTCGGAATATGAAACAAGAATAAGAATCATTAAAAGATACAAAAATGTTAACAATGAAACAAGGTTAAAAAAAAGTAAATAAGACACAAAATTGTTAAAATAAAATTCAATTAGTAACTAGAAATACTGTGAGTAAAACTCACAAAGGATACCCCCGCCACCCACATATCTTTACGCTCACTTGAGTCACTGAAGCTTGAACAAAGAAGATACATGTATATCCCGGCCACAAATCCATGTTAAAAAACCTATAAGTTTGACCTTGAGATCAAGGTTATACAGATGTCACGAATGTAAGTGATACACTAATATGCCTAATATAATCCACGATTAGAAAATTTTAACCTTTGACTTAAGGTCAAAGAGTCAGGGTCATATGGTCAAGGTCACATTACAAATCATAAAATGTATGCAATACATCCTCTCATATTGATACACCCATATGCTAGATATGTATGCATAACTCAAAGAACAAGAAGTTATGGCTTAGACACGAAATTAACACACGAAGACGGCAGACAGACAAACAGAGTACATGACACATCGTCGCATATATGCATCCATGTGCCAAATACAGGATGCCTATGGCAAAGAACAAAAGTTATGCGCCGGACACGAATTCATGTTAAAAAACTGATATTTCACATCGTCTCAATATGATATACACCCAATCCAAATATGGTATGCCCTCCAAAGAACAAAGAAGTTATGGCCCGGACACGAATCTGCCACAACAGACGGACTGACTGACTAGAACTTTATTATAGTGCGAACTGCCCGGAAGGGCCTTGCCACACTTGGTGTGCTGCGTCGGGGGACGGTGGTGGTCGACCCTCGATCCCCTGGAACGGGGACGGGTCTTCTTGAAGATCCGGATGGGATGGTCCTCCTCGGAGTCGATCGCCCAGGATCCCCAACAGTTAATCGGGTGGATGGGCTTCTTGAAAGATGTAGTGACTTACTTATCTGTGGTCGATCGACCCTCGGATCTCCTCAGTAATCGGGGCAGACGGTCTTCTAAGAAGATTGTAGTTGTCCACGGCAAAGGAGGTTTGACAGGGGAGCAGCCCAGACGGATGTCGTTGCAGAAACCCACCAGCAGCAAGTGCTTGCAATTTGTCTATAGTAATTTAGATGGTCGCCTATACATCCTATTTACATGGCCGAAACAAGAAAGGATAGTTGTGTGTGTTCAAATGTATTTAGCCGAAAGTGTTTAACGTGGTTTGACCAACTTCGACGTCCATTACTTTTAAGAAAGTCACAGAAACCGCGTTAGACCTCTTCCCTATTGGATAGATGCCTCTGGCACCGAAGCGTTAATTGACAGCATTAATTAATAATGTTTAAGTGTATATGTGATTAGTTTTGACTATGATATGGAAGATTTAAAGCCTCTATAGTGGAGCTATACTTTAATTGATAGAGGGAAATAGGATTCTGAATCCTATGTTTAATTCAGGTTATGCTCTGATTTGAATTTAGAGAGATTAAAACCTATATGGGGTATTAAAAATAGGACTCACTGTGTAATGAATGTTTATTTGTGAATGTAGATACATGTAGCATGCATAATGGATAGGAGAGTAAACAAAAACATGCATTATAGAGAAGAGAGTAACAGAAGTAATAATAGTTGTTTTTGTTATTTTTAATGTTTTTTGGTTTTTTTTTGGATATATTATTATAAAAGGGGGAAAATATTAGTTGAGTAGGAGTGTGTTAGAGAGAGTAGAAAGGGTAGACTGCCTTGGATAAGTGCTATGTTGAATGTATATGTAGTGTTTGGATAGTGCTGTTAATGCGGTGGCATGTGTTGTAGCTGGGAAACTACTACTGAGCATCAGAAGTGACTGATGCCTGTAGTAACCATTAAAGGTAAAATATATTATGAGACGAAGACAACCGGCTAAGGTTAAGCCTTAGCCACTGACAGCAGATCTATTGATCACGAAGACTGCCATAATGCCAAGCCTCACAAACTGGGAGGGTTAATGGATGATGTGTACATGTAGTTAGAATATAAGGAATAGTGAGTACAGTGGATTGAGAATGACTTTCCCCAACTGATGTGATAACAGCACTAATTGGTAACCGAGTCTCTTACAAAGGTAATCTGTCAGCCACTTTTGTCACCAAGAGGTTTACTTCACAGAAGGTTGTCCTGACAAGTGGACGTGTTAAGCTTGAATGTATGTGCTAATTTTTGGTAGCTAGTTGCTGTTCATAGGAAGGTCGGATGTCCATCTTAAGTAAGCAGAAAGACTGCCAGAAAGAAGATGGGCCGCTCTGTCAGCAATCTCCCTTCCATGGACCCCGCATCTTGCTGGCAGTGGCTGCAGGTGTGTCCCCTAGTCACCGCCAGCAGATGATTCCGATTGAAATTGATTAAGTAATTTGGGTGTAATGTTGTGGACTTTTGGTCGTATTTGTAAGTTGTTGTGGGATTAATGAACAGCATCTAGGGAGAGTGCGTGGTTCCAAAACAAGCGGGAGCCACAGCCATACATCCAGAGGCGGAACCACGACACAAATACTCGAGTCCTACCCCACTGGGGTCTCAACAACACAAGAAACACGGCGTACCGCATAAGTAGACCATCCACACCCAAGATGCAGGCCGCATGCCCCCCATCTCATGAGCCCGCTGACCCAGTCATGGCCTATACCCACGGACCTGCCTCAGCCATACCACCCCGTCCAGACCCAGTGCCTAATCACTATTAAGATTAGGTTAGAATACCCAGTTGCACTTTAAGACAGCTATTAATGCTGGCTATAATGATGTAATATTATTAGCGGGTTATGTTCTTAAATAGTTTGTGAGGTTAACAGAAGTTATTCCTGCTGTTTGATAGTGTGTGTATGAATTGATCTCTGTGAGGTTTGTTGTTGACAATCTAATAAGTAATGCGTTGATGGTTTCTGGAAACTTGGCAGTGTGTACAATTTTTGCTTGTCTGCCTGGTGTACTGACCTAATATCGCCCAGTAGTTTGGTCCTCCCTCACCTCAAGCGTGTAATGATTTTTGTCATAGTGAATGCTTGGAGTGGTAAGCAAGTTTTTTTTTCGGTTTGGTACAAGGAATGGAGATTTTGATTTTAGTTATAGTTTGTGTGTAGTGCTTAATTGCTTTGTAGATTTGTGAAGAAATTGCGATGAATAATTGCTGTTAACGATCTCTGTGTAACCCCTAGCGATATGTCATAGGGATGCTGTTTGACCTAAGTTGCTTGATTGGTCAGTACTTCGTCGTGACAATCTCGTTGCCTTGAAATCCGACAATGCTGAGGGTATCACTGGAAATGGATGAGTTATAGATTAGATGTTGTGTATTTTATTGTAAGAGGGTGAGCATGTGTTGAGTAAATCTGGGCGATCTGTTTGGTAAGTTTGTAATGTTTGTAAGTGCACTGAGGGATTCACTGACAGACGGACGGATTCTTATATACCCCCCCCCAACTTATTTGCGGGGGGTATATAATTATTTACTCTCTTTACAAATCTACATGTACTTCTATAGCAAAAAAACCTACAATATAGAACTGAATAAATATATATCTAGACATGAAACTGACAAGGACGTAAATAGATAATTACAAAGACTTCAAGGAAACTCGATAACAATACACTTACAATACAATCTTGTATCATGGTTTTGATGTTTTTCTTTTGTTAACTGCTGTTCAGTAATTCCTCATACCCGCAAGGAGGCGGAGCTTAGCCCGTGCGGTATTGTCCAATATTGGAAAGAGCCTGTGCGGTATTGTCCGAAATAGAAATGCGGGTACCTGACTTAGCCCTCCATCACGCACGGACTTTTATTCAGTTTGTGAGTAAAATGTCCAGAGTTTACACATCGATAAATTCTTCAAAAAGAATGTTTAATCCTATAATAAATGACGCCGTGCATTGACCTCCACCGACCGGATTAATAAATGAAACCCGCGAGGTCGTGAGTTCAAGTCCTGTTCGTGCCATGGTCTCATCTAACCTAAGGTGTAAACATTGAATTGGTCAAGTATGTAATAACATTTTGATTTATGCCTTTTACTGACGAAGAAAGTCGGATTTGGTTCAGTTTTACCCGTATGAAGGTCGAAAATCTTACAGCAAGACAACAGATCTAGACTCGCTTCGCTTAGAGAAAAAAAACCTCTTTCAGCTCAGGTAAGCTAATATCCATAGATCAATGTATGTTGATTAAAACATTTTAAAGATATCAGGGAATACAATTTTATTTTGCTGTATCAAAATTCATAAATGATAGATTGTACTCATTACTTTTTAGTTTTTATCTCTGTTGCATGTGTAGCGGTCAGCCGGGTTCGATCGCCGGTGGTCAGATAGCTCAGTTGCTAGAGCATATGATTGGGGATTCAGGGAGGCCCGGTTCGAATCCCGATTTGGTCCGCTGCATTTTCTCCCTTCCTGTTACACATGGTACCGTTGACCACCCTTGGAATTGCAGATGAAAGTCCTGTCAGGGACACCCCCCCCCAAAAAAAAATCGGTCAGTCGGGTTCTATTGCCAGTCCCGGTGACCAGATAGCTCAGTTGGTAGAGCACCTGACTTGAGATTCATGGGGGCTCGGGTTCGAATCCCGATCTGGCCCATTGCATTTTATCCCTTCCTGTTAAACATGCTTAACTCCAATGTCTTTTCCCCCATAACCATTAATATCATAACACTAGTAATGTTGACGTATATCGCGGGCAGATAGATCGAGAGGTCATTATTTACTATGCCATACCTTTGTCGTTCTTATGAAATAGGATTGTAAATGTACTTCACTAAATTTAAGTAATGAAATATTATTGACGAATTCGTTAATTTAAAAGGACCAGTAAACGCAACTTTCAATAGCGACATTCCATTTTCGGTGACGATGAAGCGGACAGTTGGTCATGAGGTGGTACATGTACTAAAAAACGCATATGAACGCATCGTGTAATGAAAGAAATATCAATTTAAGAATGTAAATATTCTAAATCTTAATCAAATTCAATTGATGTTTGGGGAATACTGATGAAAAATTATCATTCAACACACAGGGGCTTGTCTTCCGGATTGTGTAAAATAAAAAAAAAATAATTAAAAAATGTGAATCCGCTATAAATCCCCCTTTGAAGTCACTCTGATAACAATTCCAACACGTTTTGGTCATTTACACATCGTTTATATAACACCCCCATCAATGCAAGTAGCACTATAATCATGATTCTTGAGTAAATGACATTGGTAAATAGAACGAAGGAAAAATAACTGTAGATGTAAATATCCCACCATACACAAGTAAAACACATTTAGCATAATTCATCAACTGCTATAGAAGACAGAATACTATCAAAAGTTTCAATGCTCTATTGCTTCATTGGTCTTTTGTAGACACATGAGAGAGGTCGACACTCAGACAGAACTTTCACCCATTTTTTTTAAAATTCAAGATAGTTCAATAAATTGTGTACAAATAAAATATTTATGATGCGCATTATTATTAAAGATCATGACATGCTTGTGTTACTTTCAAGAGACCCAGAACATTTGGGCGAATAGCAGAGCACCTTTCCCACACTAGTACACTAAGAAAACGTCTGCGATACTTTAATGTTAATTGTACTGTTATATTGAACTTTGACGAAGAAGGAGGATATTGGTGTTTATTCTGCTCTGATTATTTCACACGAAAGAAACTGACGAAATTTAAAAATTGCGCTGATGCCTTTGAACTTTTAAATCTTTTTTGAAAAGGCAAATTATGAACAACATTTTAGTGCACGTTTTGCGTTTGACTTGGAGAGGATCAACAAGAGGTAAGCAAACTTGTTTTTGTTTCTATCCATATAATGGATGGAAAGGAAATTCAAGAAATTCCATAAACAATGCGTGAACTAGTCAATTAACAAAGGCTATAAACTGATTGGATTACATCCATAAAAATAGTTTTCCAGGTTTTTTTTTTTTAGTTTATATAAAAATTTATTTGTTTGAAATTTACTTTTGTCAATTTGAATAAATTCAGCGAATAAAGGACCGGAGTTTAAAAGAATTCCGCAAGACATGTATTACGGATTTGTATTGAATGAGCAGGATGTGGCCTTTTAGGAAGTTTCTCATAACGTACAGCCTGTATTCCTTCTAAGTATTATTAAGTATGTAATAAATATTTAGTCAAATATCTTTTTGGCAAAATACACAAACAAGAATGTGGAAAGGACTATCAGATGCGGTTATAAGGTGTCTATGATTTTACATTTCGGAGAGTCTGAGACTATACCTCTAAGTTACAATGGTCGAAGAGCGGAATTTTTTTTATTTGCTTTCTATATGTATATTTTTTCTGAATAGAGATGATAACGACAAATTCTAAACTGAGCGTTATTAAAGATGAGGATAACTGCAAATTCCCCATCGTCATTTTCCTACATTTCCTATATTTATGTAGCAGCAACCCATAACTATCAACTGTTTATGTCTCTCATATACCTAATTTAATGTCCTCTTTTAATTCCTCTTTCTCTTTTATACATATATCAAATTACATAGCAATTTAACACTATGTCGTCAAGAACTTCAAGAAAAGTGGAGTGCTATCGTACTATTATAATATTCAAGGACTTGTTATTCGGACAGGGATACTGTTTTGGGCTATCTTCATTTTGAATAAACTACAGTCTTTACATACAATAGCACCAATCGAGTACACCCCCACCCCTAAATGTACCCGAAGGCCTTTCAAACTTTTGTTGTGCATGTTATTGATCAATTACTAGAGACAGTGCTAAAATTGCGTGTAGGAGCACAGGGTCATTATGCGATTAGATCCATACATGTAACAATATCTCAAAGAATTGTTATGCAAACTAATTTTTAAGCACTTTAATTCATTTCCTCCCTGAGCATTGCCCCAAATGAAGCTTCAATCTGTTCAGTACATATAATTTATTATCATAGCCGGTCTAAAATCATTTATTTAAAATCTTTAAATCATATCAGTTACATTGTACATGTATATCAATACAGACCCGTGGGGGTCCGGGATTGAGAATAGGTCCCCAGCATCCCTTGCGTGTCGTAAGAGGCGACTGAATAATGAGACCGGAAAAAATCGGGCCCCGTGTCACAGCAGGTGTGGCACATAAAGATCCTCCCTGCTCAAAGGCCCTAATTGCCGAACATAGGCCTATATTTTGCAGCCCTTCACGGCAATGGTGACGTCTCCATATCAGTGAAATATTCTCGAGAGGGACGTAAAACAATAAATGAATAATCAATCAATCAATATCAATACACAATCTTATAATTGACGTCATCTGTGTTGTCATAAGGCGCGATAAATGTCTCTAGAAAATCATGCACTGTCATGACCTACTAGAAAATTTGTGACACAACACTCAAAGTCATATCTCGAATGGGATGTAAACCAACAAAACACTTTCGGATTTTTAAAATTTTCATGGGGGGGGTGGGGGCGAAGGGTGGGGGGGGTTTGGTGGGTGGTTATTTTTTCTTTCATGATTTTAATGAGTCGAGTTTGTTACAGTTATTCTGATTGATCGATATTTGTACGTTGCAAGAAAGGTAAATCTCAATGTCCGATAGAGGTCTCGCGCAGAAGTTATGAAACATAATTATGTTTAAATAACTGCAGAGAGGGAGATGAGAGTAAGCAAATCGGACACTTGGCTAGCGAAGATGAACCTTAATTTGACCTTTGCTTGGCGCTCAGTGTCGTGAAAGTGAAAGATATTTGTCTTGCCTGGAGGTTGTATTTGGATATCAAGAATTACTGAATTAAATTTGTTTAGAATGGGTGCCCAGAATTCCAAGAACGGTGAAGAAACGAACAGACCAGTTGATGACGAAATCCTGCAGGAAGAGGACGAGGATACATGCAGTGATTGTGACGATGATGTCGGAGGTAAAGAGAACGCGCATGCGCATTATCCCATCGACACTAAATCATCACGTTGACTTTTTCTGCAAATCTAGACATTGCAATACGATACAATTCGTTCATCGAACCTTCATCCAAATTACCATTTATATTTCGTGTAAGATAGCAATTACAAATTCAAATTCAAATTCTTTATTGGCGTAACACATTAACATATAATGGTTATTGCCCATGATGAGAAATAATAACAATAATTTTAAAATACTGATAATAATGACATGGCATAGTAATAGTATTTGACAATGGTTATGAATTGTACAATTGATAAATAGTGATTGTACACACACAGACATATATATTATGTCCAATTACACAATTGTTATAACACCATTAAACTGTACATACATCTACACACATACATGTGTTTATAAATCCTTAAAGCATGTTGATGGACGAGTCTGCATGTAGCAATGCTAATTATATTAGTGCTAAATGGCAGTTAGCCTAAAAGTGACATGTACCATAGATTATTTTGACTATGATCTTAATTTACATATACATGTATATATTGTCCTTTGACGAGAAAAAAATGATTAGAAATTTTCTATAACCCTGCATGTTGTTACTGTAGTAAGTGAAAAGACTAAAACTTGAGATATTACTTTCAATACTACATGTATGTCCTGGATAATATCGATATCACATATGGTTAAGTTACTTCATGCATAGTATATACATGAGGATATGTCTCTGTCATCAGCACACACTTTTCATGAAACATGCGTTCTATTTTGGTAATTGTGTGTAAGATGTCGAAAAAGAATAAGAAAAGTAAAAATTTTGATAAATTTGATCGTATTGACGCAAGTCATTCTTCTTATTCATTAGAAACGTCTGAATTGGAGCGACTTGTCGAGTCGATAGATCCAAGAGATTACGTTGAAAAATACCCATTTGAAAACCTCGTCTTTGAAGGAGGCGGATCAAAAGGAATAGCGTATCCTGGAGCCATCAAAGTAAGATCACGTGATTCAATAAGCATTCGCCTATATGTAAGGAACTTTTATTATGAAATAATAGTTTTGTTTAGTTCGTATCTGTCTGTCCTTGGTGTTTGTATAACTATATAATGTATAATAATATAGACACCTGGTCCCACCTCTGGTGTGTCCAGATAAACGGTCCTCAGATTGAGCCCAATTACACAACCATGTGATATAAAAATGGGTAGCACAACAAAACGAGTGATCAAAGAGTGGCGGGAAGGGGGCCAGACTACAAGACAATGGGTCACGGCGGGTGTGACCGATCTACAGGGAATCGACGCTTGCTCCTCCTAGGCACCTGATCCCACCTCTGGTGTGTCCAGGGGTCCGTGTTTGCACAACTCTTGTTTTGTATTCTATTTGGGACTTAAATGTACGAGATTAATCACTGTTCGTTATATTTGCCTTTGTATAGTCACTGTGTTGATCAACAAACCTTAAACAAAGGCGTTGAACTTATAATGATAATTTCACTAATTATAATATTAAATAAAGTAACCCTCGATATTTTGATGACTAACCAACACAGAGTTCTAGGAGATGGAGGATCGCTATGATACATGTTTTTCCGATAGATTACATAATGCATCAACATAATTCATAATTCATTTCAGTAATACACACATATAAGGGTATCTACGGATATTTTTGGTGGAAAAAAATGTAAATATAATGTGGGTCTCTTTCTTTACAAGGCTTTAGAAGAAACGGGTATTCTCCCAAACATAAAACGCTTTGCTGGCGCTAGTGTTGGCTCTATAATAGCTCTGATGGCAGCCCTTGGATACAACAGCACTGAAATCAGTAAAATCACGGCAAGATATCTTTCTGAGTTTTACGGTACAGTATAAGAGTTATCTATTTACATATAGAGCTAAAATTAATCAAATCAGTTCACTTTAAATGCTCTCACTTACCCCCCCCTCTCCTCCTCTCTCTCTCTCTCTCTCTCCTCTCTCTCTCTCTCCTCTCTCTCTCTCTCTCTCTCTCTCTCTCTCCTCTCTCTCTCTCTCTCTCTATCTCTCTTCTCTTCTCTCTCTCCTCTCTCTCTCTCTCTCTCTCTCTATTTAGATTGTAAATCTAGTCGTATTTTTGTGAATAGACGCCAGGTGGGGGAAGCTAAGTTTGATTCCCAACCTGTTTCGGTACCTGGGCTGGCAGCCATTCCAATCCTTTTACGAACACTTAGGAGATATCATCGAACAGAAACTGGGCGACAAGGATGCGACGTTCGAGCAGGTATAGATATTGTATTTTTAGTCAAAATGTAAAATGCTGTCTGACATGTTTCATATCAATTGAAGTTGTTCCCTAAACACTGATGTTGACTACGGATTACTCCCTTTACCCGATCGAGATACGGGCTTCATGGCGGATGTTTTCGTTCATTAAAATGTCATGAGTTAAAACTTTGCATGGCGCCTAAGTTGTGATTATTGATTGTGCCAGCATCCATTGTGATGTGGTGGCTCACTTCGCCCAAAGAACAGTAGCCACGTTAAGCGTCCCAGCGGTGCAGCGATCGTCCAAGAGTCGAACCTGGAAACCTCCGGTTCTGCAGCCAGCACCCTAGTACTTTGGTCACAAAGACCGGCCAGTATCCGGGGATACTGCTTTTGGCCATTTTTCCGACATCGGACAACACCGGTTAAAAATTTTGTCACACATCGTTAACATAAAAGGCACCATCCGGTAATCGTACGGCGTTTGTTTCAAAGAGAAATTTTTGGGGGACCGGCGAGGCAGTGAATAACGGCCGCACTTCGACCGAACATTTAATACTAATCAGCTGATTATCCTATTATGTCCGGGCGATAGCCGCCCTATTCACTAGACATCGTTCGAATATCGCCTGAGTATCCTATCGACAACGAACGATGCTTGTACCACGCCCGGCCGAATGTCGGGCGATGTGATGGCCGATGGCTACGTCCGGAGATCAGGACAAAATGGCTAAAGATCATGCTAGGAGTACACCCTAAGCCTAATCGGAAAGGGTTGTGACCAGAACATAACCAAAGGACTATAATAACTGCGTATTATTCGCGAGAAGATAATTATTCGTGAATAAAGTTTCTGCATGTGCATAAGCTAGCTAAACTCTCAAACAACATAAACAGTGCATCTTCAACTAAAATGGAAAAAAGAAATATTTCATATTTTTCAGTGTTAAACACCGCTCTGATTGCACGAACAAATACTGAGAAATTGATATTGAAAATTTGCTAGAGTTCCTCATCGACACTATCTTCGTAGTCTTTGGGATAATGTCCTCCAACAGTCTGTTGGAATTCCTATGGGCACATTAACCTGCTTCTATATTTTTACGAGGTAGAATTTATTCAAAAGCTTCTACACGAGAAGAAAAATGCTCTAGCTGTAGGCCTCAACTGATTCCAACCCCCGTCGGGATCAGGGTTAGAAAAGGCCCTTACTACCTTTTGATTATAGTAGTAAGAGGCGACTAAATGAGACGGTTTTTCTGATGAGACCGCAAAAACCGATGCCTCATGTCACAACAGGTGTGGCACGATAAAGATTCCCCTGCTCAAAGGTCGTAGGCACCAAACATAGGCTTAAATAGTGCAGCCCTTCACCGGCAATGAAGACGTCTTCATATGAGTGAAATATTCTCAAAAGAGACAGAGAATTGAGGCAGTCCTCTAAACAAATCAATTTGATGTTACAGGGTTTCAACATTCACGTTTAATGTTAGCATTTCGCAAATTCTATGGACGTTATAACGGTCGTGTTTGCCAATACAACCTGCCATTGGGCCAAATGCTGTCTGTAGATATTTCATAACAATGTTAAACCGTTATTAATACGTTGATTTTGAGTACGATTTACCTTATCAAAACAATGGGCTCACGACGGATGTAACCAGTCGACAGGGGATGCTTAGTCCTCCTATGCACAGGATGCTACCTTTAGTGTATCCAGTGGTCCGTGTTCACCCAACTCCTATTCTGTTTTGACTTGCGAGATTGATCACTGTTTGTTATCTTTTCCTTTCATGAAGTAAATCATTGGCTAGATGCAGTTCAGGGAGCATTCATAAGTTTTACTGATATTCTTTGTTCTTTAACGAAGGTGTACAATTTTATTTTGTCCTTTATGTTTGAAAAATATATTGAAAGCTCTACAAGGAAAAAGGAAAAGAATTGTGCGTCATTGTGACAAATGTGAACGATATGGAGGAAAACTATCTACATCCCAAAACGACGCCTAAAATGCCGCTCAGAAAGGCAGTTCGTATGTCAATAAGCATCCCAGGTTAGTACCGGTACTGCTGTAATTACAATATAATGCATTGTTTATTTGGCGGTATTATGTAAGGTCTTTGTTTGAGGGGATTTTTGTTTTTCTTTTAAATTTTGTAAATTTGACAGGTTTGATGCAACCCGTGATGCACACGGAATTTAATGTAGAAAATATGTACGTAGATGGTGGAGTGCTCTTCAACTTCCCAATAGAATGTTTTGATGGTGAGTATTAATAACAACTACCCAATAAAATGTTTTGATGTATCGATAAACTGTCCCAATAGATGTTTTGATTGGTGAGTATGAATAATAACTACCAATAGATGTTGATGGTGAGTATGAATAATAACTACCCAATAGAATGTTTTGATGGTCAGTATGATAACAACTTCCCAATAGAATGTTTTGATGGTCAGTATGAATAACAACTTCGAATAGAATGTTTTGATGGTCAGTATGTGATTTTGAGGAATAACAACTACCCAATAGAATGCTTTGCCGGTGAGTATTTGATTTTGATGAATAACAATTATCCAATAGAATGTTTTAAGGGTGAGTATGCGATTTTGATTTTTATTCTTTATTCTACAACACACTATGAGGACAGATAGATTTTTTAGTTACTTGTACCTCAATAGCGCCTCCTCTGACGTCGCAATGCCGAACCTGAATAACATAAATCACAAAATGCAGGCGGCTTAATTGTGTTATCATTTTTAGTATCTATTGGGTTTACTTTTATTTGGTAAGCAAAATGGTGGTTGCAGGATAATTTGAGATTATATCTTGGTATGTATGTTTTTATTATTATATAGGGCAACGCAATTGTTTATATATTTGTACGATATGAAAAATAATGGCACTTGGTGAATGTTGTATGATATTAGACCAATCTACACCTCTAGTGTATCTAGAAGATTGCGTTCGCCCAACTATTAATTTGTATTCCGTATAGGATGTATGAGATTGACCACTGTTCGTTATCTTCACCTTTTCATCAATCTTCCATTGTTCTGAATTCTTTCAAATTATTCAAGCTACATTGTAGGTATGTAATATGTCTACTTGGATCCAGTAGGATATCTTGTCATGATTTCTGTGAAAGACATTTATTGAAATACGAAATACATGACTGTATGTACAGGATGGTGGCTTTCAATGAAAAGGGAAGATTCGTTTTTTGCGAGGTTACAACCTATTGAGAAGCTGCCTTTGATACTGGACAGACGAAGCAGATTTGCAAGAGATGAGAAAGTATCAACGAAAACTCTTGGATTTATATTGGTACCATACGATTAAATAAACATACAAAACTAACCTTATGTTACAAACTATAAATTCACTTTTGGAACAAAATTGAAGTCTACAACGTACATGTATATTTGTTTCGTGTACATTCGAATGAAGATTATATTCTGAATGATGAATCATAGATAGATTTTGTAAACCTAAAACTAAACAGAATGCGTTTTCTGTATTGTGGTTACAATTTTGATAGACCTAAGAAAAAGAAAAATATCAATCTTCTATGATATATTAATGATACAAAATGCATTTCCTTTGTGTCTGAAGAAAGAAATACTTGCATTGCTAGCATTGTCACATATGAGTTCATAATGCATGCACTATATATTGGAAGATAATTGCTATGTTTTAATTTATCTTTAATTAGTATTCTGATGACGAAATGGAGACATTTAAGACAGAATTTGAAAGCAGACGAAGGACGAAGTTAAAGTACCCCGACACATCGTTGGGGAAGTATGTATCATAGATATAATTGTGTCATTAGCGTACATGTATATATAATTGTGTCATTAGCGTACATGTAGATATAATTGTGTCATTAGCGTACACGTACACTACAATGTAGAACATAGAAATTGTACTTGGTTGTACAACGATTACCACTTTGCTGTTTTTTTCGCTATGATTTATTTTGATGTGATGGTCGTTTTCTTTTCTTGTGTAAATTAAACACAGTATGTTTTCTCTGTATATGCATATATCGATACTAATGACAATGTTCCCTTAGCATAGAACAATATCATATAAGTGTTGACATCATGGGTCAATGTAAAGGCGAAGATAATGTGATCAATTTCGTAAGTCCCAAACATAATACAAAACAAGAGTTGGGCAAACACTGAGCCTTTACATGTAGAGGAACTGTATTTGTATGTACATATAATTATAATTGGCGAAGTTAACATTGACGTGTTAGACGTAATCATAATCCCAAATACATATATATACAAAGTCGATTGTAGGACAACATGGACCTCCGACAAAGGCGAACGCAGGATCAGGTGCAGTGGAGGAGTAAGCATCCTCTGTTGACCGGTCACACCCGAAATGAGTACGTAGTGAAAACAAAGTAACAGGGGTGACCCGCCGTCAATTCAAGTACATAAATGATAATATAACTAATGGTATGAAACAATTCAGTCAAATTATATGACTTAGTGATAATTTGTAATCGAAAACAAGGTCATTGTAGCGATCGTAGAGTTTGCGAAATGACCCCGCAACATCAACTATCAATATCGTCTTGATATTTTAAGAGCTTATTGTTGTTCATATGCTTTATCTTAATGAAATTAAAATAGTGTCTTTTATCTCATTTTTCAAATATTATTATAACAGAAAAGCAGCTCAAAATCAGAAGGATAGACAGAAATTGAGGAAAGAACATCGGGCTACAGTAAAGTCTGTGAACAAATTCTTAAAAGTATGTACACCTTGAAAATAAATATTAACTTACGTAAAATATCTTATATGCCAACCTTAAGATAGGATTTACGTTAAAACAGATGCAATTTGTTTTTATTTAAGTACTAGTAATAGCGCATGATTATTCATATTTTGTAATTTTATATTTCAAACAGATAATAAATGAACACAACGTAAATAAAGATGAATTCATCGACAGAAAGGAACTGGAGAAATCACTTGAAAATGTATTTTCTCTCTCTCTCTCTCTCTCTCTCTCTCTCTCTCTCTCTCTCTCTCTCTCTCTCTCTCTCTCTCTCTCTCTCTCTCTCTCTCTCTCATTGTATTGCTAGGCAGTGTACTGACTTTTCCTTTAGATACATGTCTGACTCTCCGATTAATAATGAATATCTGGATCGGGTACATGCGCTGAAAGTGGATTCAAATTAAGTGTTTACATTTGACGTTGTCCTTTTACTATCATGCATTTTTAACACAACATCTATTCCATTTAAACTTTGCTTTTGTACGTGTTGACTATTCAAATTCATTAATTTTTTTTCTAGTTATGATTGCATTTTTAATATACTATAACGCTCACATCTTTGAATACATCAATAAACTGTTCGCTTTTACACATTTAGCATTCTTGAAATGTATATTTTTTGAGGTGTTAATAACGTGCTCTATATGTACAACTATTAAGTCATTGGGATAGAGAGACTAAGTTACAGGCACTACGGAACTAAATTTTTAGTTGTGGTTAATTATAATTGCAACTGTTTGATAAGAGTTCGAAAACAATTTTCGGCTGTTGATTTTGTGATCTTTAAGCATGTGGTCCATCATCATAGAGTCATTGTCTATTTTTAGGAGAATCTTACTCACAGTGACAAGCATCGCCTGTTTGGCCATGACGTCACATTTGATGAAGTGATGACGAAACTAGACAAAGACGGAAATGGAAAGGTAATTGTTGAACGCAACGACTGTCTGGTCCATTGGGTTTTTCTGAAAACGCTTCAACATACAGTCTATTCCACTAATACTGACGTCGTACATAAAAAAACTATCTGTCATAATGAAATGAATACCAGTAACTTGTTTTATACTTCAACGTAGGTTACATTGCATTTTGGGTATAATAAAGAATTCAGGTTGGTAACTTGAATTTCAATATCCGGAATATACTGTAATTCCGATTTTTTCCATGAATCAAGTAAAACAGGTTGACATAAAAACATTCTTAATATGTTTCGAAGTGATTGATTTTGTATCTTGTTTAACGTCCCATTCGAGGATATTTCACTCATATTGTGACATCACCATTGCCAGTAAAGGGTTCCAAAATTTAGCCCGATTACGACCTGTGAGCAGGGAGGGATCTTCATCGTGACACATCTGCTTGACTCGAGACCTCGGTTTAATTTTGTGGTCTCGTCTGAAGGACCGCCCCATGTAGTCGTCTCTTACGGCAAGCGAGGGGTACTGAGGACCTATTCTAACCAGGATCTCCATGGGGTTGTGTTTATAAGTGTGAAAAGATTATGATGAAAATGCCAGTTGACGTAAATTCAAAATTTTAGAAACATTTACCCTGCTGTGCACATTTAAGACAATCAAAACGGTCCATGGTAGCAAATATCATATCATTGATTAGTCCTCACAATATATTTGACAGTACTGTACCGAAAATTCCAGAATAGCAATCTTAGTCCACTCGTTTAGGGATTCCAATAATTCTTTCAGGAAAAAAATTCCAATGGAGTACAGAGTTATTTCCCTGGATTATTCGAATTGCGAGATTAAACTGGAAATCGAGAGTTAATATACATTATTAAAAGAAACATAATTTAATACAAAATGCAACAACTACTATACGACGTTTTTGCAACTGACATCAATATTCCTTTCGTTTGCTTTTCATTAGATCAGTTTTCAAGAGCTGGTGTCATTTATCGAAGAAAAAGGGATTTCGGTGTTTCATAGGCGAATGGGATTCCGGAGACAGTATGTAGACACGGTCCAGTCGCTTCTACAAACCTTATACACAATGCTGTCGATGAATGTTGTACGGATATCAGTCAGTGTAAGTTTTCTAAAGATATTATAATCATATCTCTTGACATGATGAAAAAGTCAATAGATTTTAGTTTTATCACAGTTAAAATTTATGACGTCATGAATAATGGCGTGTGATGTGTATAGATGTAAAGGAAAGATAACGAACAGTGATCAATCTCGTAAGTCCTAAATGAAATAAAACAAGAGTTGGGCAATCACGGACCCCTGGACAAAACAACTTATTCGATACGCAAGAGCTTGTTCTGCGTATGATCAGTTTTTGAATCGAGGCAAGCTACTTACAGACAAGTTGTTGTTGCAGGGTTTCAACAGTCACGTTTAAAGACAGCATTTCGTAAATTCTATGGTCGTTATAACAATTTAGTTTACCAATATGACCTATCATTGAGTCAAATGCTGTCTGATGTGTTTCATAGCTATTGTTAAGCCGTTTTTCAAAAACTGATTTGACTACGGACTGTTCCGTTTACCTGATCAAGACTATGGGCTACGGCGGGTGGAACCGGTCAACAGGGATGCTTACTCCTCCTAGGACGACCCACCGCTGGTGTGTCCAGGGGTCCGTGATTGCCCACTCTTGTTTTTGTATTCTATTTAGGACTTACAAGATTGATCTTGTTTCGTTATCTTTGCCGTTACATCTACGTTCTATTGTATCTAAATTTGAATGACTTCATGGTCCGTCGGATATGACGTAAATTGCGCCCCGTATCAGAGATCACATCAAACGACCGTCGTTGTGGTGGTTTTCAGTAAAAGAGGAGGCTTTACGTGTCGTCAAAAACCTTCAACACCGGAGACTGATTACATTTTAAAGCCGGAATATCACTTCTCCAATTGCAACTAACCCCAAAACAAAGAAAACAACATTGCACTGTTCTTTTGATCTCCACTTTGATATCGACACTCGTGAGGTGTCCACTTTGATATCGACACTCGTGAGGTGTCAAAGATTAATCGCCCGACCACGAGCCGATACCACCAACGATGATCTACAGCAGGCCCCGGAGATCAAAATAAACGTGTCAATAATATCCTATATACTTATGATAGATTAATATAGTTGAACAATTGTAAGGATGAACTTGAAAGCTTTTCTTGTGTTCTCTCGTACATGTAGATGAAAATGTGAAGATGAACATCATCATTAATAAATATTCTCATATTAAAGGGGAAGGATTTGTCACGAACGGTGGGCCTGAACACTCATTATGTGGAAACGTTGACAGTTGGCTTAACTGAAGAGGACATCGAATTCATTCAACAGGTATTTTTCTTATCTTTGAAATTGAACGACTAGTTGCGACAGCCATATGACTGTGGTAATCTTTTCGCGACCAAGAGGCAACGGGCTCAATTCTCGAACCCGATGTCACATGAAACAGAAAACGTGAGTGCCTCTCCGTCAAGCGTCTAGCAGTATAAGTGAAAGTCTCGTGGCTTTCGGATATGACGTTAGAAATGAAGGTTGGGGTAGGCATTTATTTCATTGAAGAACCAAGGAATTATTGATCCGCCATGCATGGATCAATCTTTTTGGCACTTTTCCACAGCTAGTGACATCTCAATCTGTGTATAAAATGCTCGTATGGTAAAATTCCAGAAATTATATATATGTAAGTTATTATTATATCCATCGTATACATTGTGCATACGTATTTTCATAATAACAATTACTTTTGTTTTGGTAGGACAGTTACAATACCACAATGACATTTTTGAAAACGTTTGCTGCAAAGATGGAAAAATTAAGCACTTGAATTTTATCAGTGTCACAAAGAAGGAAGTGTTTGTCTCAGAAGAACCATGCCGTACCAATTTTCCGGAATGATCACAAATGAATGTCCATTTTGTAATCTATTTACTCCATTGTCATACAAACTAAACGAACTACATGTGTGGATATATTTAGATGAGTTTACTATTACTGTATTTGATGTTTTTTGTAACATGCAACGGGTGCATCATCAGCGCTCTATATCGAGTTATTTCAATACATGACTGATTAAAAAAATCCATGAAGAAAATTATGTAACTTCTAAATAATACACATATCTAAGTTATATTCGTCCGGGAATATGAACAGATCGGACTATACTAAGGGCTCACGGCGTGTGTGACCGGTCAGCAGAGGATGCGTACTCCTCCAAGGCACCTGATCCTGCCTTTGCTTTTGTCGGAGGTCCGTGTTGCCCATTACTCGATTTTGTAAATGTTTATTTGGATTATGCTTACGTTTAACACGATGTTAACTTCGCCTATTTATAATATTGATCACTGTTCGTTATCTTTGCCTTTAGATAGAGATGTTGTTGTTTTACACCCTTCTACGTTTCTTAAACCAGAGGTGATAAGAGAATTAGATATGTTACATAAAGAATATGCTTTAGTTCCAGCTGACAAAGTTTGTAACTACATTTCCGTTGTTTGAAAGGCTCATTATTACAATTGTATTTTAAACAAACTTGGCATCAATTCGAAATTTTATGATGGTACTTAAACTACTATACAGCTCTTTCAAAAGATGAAATTCCTAAAAAAAAAATTCATGCGTCAGTTTTAAACATACATGTACTTAACATCCCAGCCCATTGGACGGATAAATATGAGCTACTATACCTATACTGGATTCAAAAACTGACAAAGATACACTACTAGATCCAGTAAATATCATACCAAGCCCCAATCTTTGCTCGTCGTGAAAATATTGACAGCTGAGGAGAAACGTGAGACTTATTTTGCAACAACATATGCTAGAGGTGGCGTAAATCAAATGTGGATTCCAAATAATTCTAAAGACCTTGTAGTGAATGTGAAATCACAGAACTTTTCTCAAGTCAACAATATCAAAACGTATGACTTTTCAACGCTTCAAAAGACCATACCTTACGACAAATTAAACATTTGACTTTTTGACATTATGGACAGTTGCTTCTTCAACAAATAGTTAAAAAGAAATATCAGTCATTCAAAAAAAAACTCCGATTCTACGCACAAGTACTCTGAAATGATATCAAATAGACGCTAGAGTTCCTCATTGACAATATTTGTTGTAGTCTTTGGTGATCAGGTCTTCCAACAGTCTGTTGGAATTCCCATGGGCACGAGTTGCTCTTTGTTAGATGATGTTGTTTAAGCATTTGTCAAAATATATAAAACA
>CAJDSM010019688.1:2796-19177 GCA_903981925.1 Ostrea lurida
GGGTGGCCACAAATTTAGGGATCAAAGTTTTACATTATGATTATATAGGGAAAAATCTTTAAAAATGTTCTTCTCAAGAACCACTGGGCAGAAAGCTTGAGATTTATATGGTGAATCTTCCGAATAAGAGGAATTCAGTTGTGTTCGAAATCATGACCCCCGGGGTACGATGGTGGCCACGAAGTTAGTGGGTCAAAGTTTTTAATATGATTATATAGGGAAATATCTTCAAAATCTCTTCTCATGAACCACCTTGGGCCAGCAGAGCTCGAGATTTCCTATATGGAAGCTTTCTGACCTAGAGAGATTCAAAGTTTGTTTCAAATCATGACCCCCAGGAAGGTACGATGGGCCACATTAGGGATCAAAAATTTACAATGATTTAATATAGCGGATAACTTCAAAAATTCTTTCTTTCTCAAGACACCACTTGGGCGGAGAGCTGAGATTTATATGGAAGCCTTGTCTGATATAAAGGAGATTCAAGTTTGGTTCAAATCTGCCCCCGGGGGTACGATGAGCCACAAATAGGGGGTCAAAGTTTACATATGATTATATTACGGAAAATCTTTAAAAATCTTCTTCTCAAGAACCACTGGGCCGGGACGAGCTGAGATTTATATGAACATCTTTCCTAACTATAGAGGAGATTCAGTTGTTCAAATCATGACCCCCGGGCGTCGATGGGCCCACAATTAGGGTCAAAGGTTACATATGATATATAGGGAAAATCTTTAAAAATCTCTTCTCAAAGATACCCACTGGGCCAGGAGAGCTGAAGATTTATATGAAATCTTCCTAATATAGGAGGAGATTCAAGTTTGTTCAAATCATGACCCCCGGGGTACCGATGGCCACATATAGGTGGTAAATTCTACATTCATGATTATATAGGGAAAATCTTTAAAAAATCTTCTTCTCAAAGAACCACTGCGCCGGAGAGCTGAGATTTATATGGAAGCTTTCTGATATAGAGGAGATTCAAGTTTGTTCTAATTATTACCCCCCGGTGTACGATGGGGCCACAATAGGCGGTTCAAAGTTTTACATATGATTATATAGGAAAAATCTTTAAAATATCTTTTCTCAAAGAACCAACCCTGGACCCAGAAAGCCTTGAGATTCCTATATGCGAAGCTTCTCCGAATCAGAGGAGATTCAAGTTGTTCAAATCAATGACCCCGGTCCGGCTACGATGGCACCGGCCACAATAGGGGTCAAGTCTTTACTATTGATATATTTAGGAAAACCTATAAAAAATCTTCTTTCTCAAGAAACCACTGAGGGCCATAAGAAGCTGAATTCATATGACAGCCTTCCTGATAAGAGAGATTCAGTTTAATAAATCATGACCCCCGGAGGTACGATGGGGCCCCGAATAGGGGGATCAAAGTTTTTACACCATGATCTAAAAAAATCTCTCAAGAAACCACTGACCAAGAAAGCTGAAATTATATGAAAGCTCCTGATAGTGGAATTCAAGTTTTGTACAAATCATGACCCCAGGGTATGGTGGGCCAAATAGGGGATCAAAGTTTTACATTTGAAATAATTAAAATTCTTTCAAAGACCAAAAGACAACTTTACCTTTTTAAAGCTTCCTGATATAGAGGGCAAGAGCCAAGTCACTCAGTAGTGAGCGATGTGGCCCATGGGCCTCACATGTTTAACATGGATTTGTGGCGCGGGCTTTAGCTTCTTTGTTCAAGCTTCAGCGGACTCAAGTGAGTTGTAAAGATATTGTGTGGTGGCGGGGATCCTTTGTGAGTTTTTACTCACAGTATTTTGCTAGTTTCTTTAGATGACATTTTAGGCTACAGAGTTGATGCTGATTGAATGGATATTATGTATGTGGACTGGGAACACCTGCACCCATCAACCACACAGATTTTCTCGGCACAATTCTGATTAGAAATTTTAAGGCATTTTGCTCTAGTGAGAATCATATGAATTGTATCAAACAGTCCTTCTTAAATTCTTGAGATATCGTTGCCGCATGAAAGAATGACTGATTGTAGAAACTTTTTTTAATCCTTCATAGATATGAAGACTTCAGGTTTGAGGGATCTGACAGTGTATTTTTTACACATTAATGGTTGTTGTCATCAGAATTATACTAGGATCTCCTCATGGCATGTCAGTGTACTATTTTATACCAATGTTGCCCTGTACATCACAGAAATTGAATATAATACAACCAATGATATATCGGACCTAATCAGATGAAATTAGATGCGTTCTTCTGAATGTTATTTATATTGTATTATCAACATTAGACAATTGAACTTTGTGTTATTGCACTGCATGTGTGTATATGAATGTAGATGGTGTTTTTTCTGTCTGTAGGTCAGTCTTCAGGGACTGAGATGATGAGTGGACGAGATGACGAGTAATCACGAGGGCTCTAAACAATATTACGAGGGCAAGAGGAGAATCGGAGGTCACTGAGAAGAATTCATGCAAAATCTTATCAGGTTATCAATCACGCATCACTAGTTCAATCTTACTTTGTATCAAATTTATGTTTGTATTCAGATTCAATTTGATGATTAGCCCAAATTGTTATATGACAAAAAGATGAAAGTCACACTTGAGCTAAAATAATGTACAGTATGTTTAAATGATGTATCTCTTTATAACAACCTTGACATTGTATTAAATACACATTCTGTGTTATTTGTATAGTTTTTGAAAAAACCCAGCCAGGAGTACACAGTCCAACTTTCTTTTCTTCCTTATACTTCTTTTCCTTTATTTTCAGACCGTGAAATGTCTGTCCTGTGTGAAGTGTGTGTTTGACGAGACCGTAATTATACTCATAACCCCTCCGGTACCCCTGTTCATGTGGGTTGTAAGGTCGATAGTAAAATCCTGACTAAATATAACCAAATAAATGTTGTAAAACTGAAAAAATTTGATTGCCTTGAACGTTCTCCAGCAAGAGCCTTAGTGTGTACGGCCCCGTTGATATTTGGAGGGAGCTGCGGGGGAGGGCGGCAGACCCACACCTGGGCCCCGCACTGTTTACTCACCATGGAAAAAAAACCAAAAAAAAACCCCTTATTGGGTTCTGTTTTCCCCCCCACCACCCTGCTGATCTCTCCACATGTTCTGTTGTATCCACCAGACCCCCGAGGAAGCCCTGTGTCATGTAAGTTCCAAAGTTTATGTTTATTGGTTTTATAAATGAGGTTGTAATATGACTTGTACTGATCATACAACATTGGCAGTAATTAGTTTTAGTACATACGTAGATTAGTGTTAAGTATGCTATTTTTTATCTAAATATTAAAGCAGACCTTTCTGGTTTTGACTTTGCTAACATAAGTTTGTTTAGACTAATTTCAGCAGATTTCTTCTTGGTTTTTGACATTGCTAACATAAGATTGTTTCATTGTGAAAGGTGTTTCGTGAGGGCCATGGAGAATTCCGCCGCCTTGCATAGTTTACATTGCCGCTTATGAACCAGTAAGCATTAAGATTGTTTTGTTTGTGAAGGTTTATTCGGAGGCCATGAGAACTGCGCCTTGCATTGTTACATGCCGCGTTATATGAACCAGTGGTTTTGACATGCTTAACATTAGAATTGTTTTTGGACTTTTGCTAACTTAGAATTGTTTTGTTGTGAGTGTTTCGTAGGCCATGAAGAAGCACCGCCCTTGCATTGTTTTAATGCCGCAGTATGAACCAGTTGGTTTTGACATGCTAACATTAGATTGTTTTGTTGACATTGCTACATTGAGATGTTTTGTTTGAAGGTGTTCGTATTTGAGGCCATGAGAACTGACGCCTTGCATGTTTACATTGCCGCGTATAACCAGTGGGTTTTAGACATTGCTAAACATTAGATTGTTTTGTCGACCATTGCTAACATTTAGGATGTTTGTTGTGAAGTGTTGTTGAGGCCCATGAAACTGCGCCTTGCAGTTTTACATGCCGCGATATGAACCAGTTGGTTTTGACATGCTAACATTTTAGATTGTTTTGTTGAAACATTTGCTAACATATAGATGTTTTTTGTTGTGAAGGTATTTCGTGACGGCCATTTGAGAACTGCTACTTGCATTGTTACATGCCGCGGATTGAACCCAGTGGTGGGATGTTCTGTCGGCAGTCCATTGAGGACTACTCTCCTGGACCACCATACAAAAAACCTGGACCTTCATCAGCAATCCTTCTCCTAGCAACGAGTGAAGAACCCCTCAAACAACTAGGACCCTGGATAAGGGAGGATTATTTGTTAACTGTTTTAGAGTGGGTTTGGCCAGATGCTTAAAGAAATAGTACAGTTTCTATAGTCAACTGGCGCCAATATTGAATGTGATTTCACGTGGAACTTCAAACCCTTGCAGTAAATAAGGAATAAAAATTACAATCCAAAAATCCGCTCAGTTTGAGTCAGTAAAATGATCGTTGTCATATGACAAGAGCTTGAAGTTGGCCAAAAAATTGCAAAAAAATGCTATTTTCAATGAATATAATCCTCAAATTCAGGTGTATTTCCTTTTCAAAACATAAGCCATTGCGTTCGAGCCAAATTCATATTTACATATGTTTTCATCTCATAAAATACACAATATTATATTATTTTCATTTTTGCCCGACAACATGCGCACATCTTTTCCTGAGCAATTTAACTGTATCACATTCTGACTCGTTTTCAGACTCATTTGACAAAAGCGGGAAAATTCTTATTCTGTGATGTTCATATAATGCTATCAAATTAGGAATAACGTTCCAAGTTATTAACGTAATAAGCCTGTATACATGATTTTACACTTAAAACGATGATAAGTTTTAATTTCAGACACATTATTATTAGAAAGAAAAATTATTGGGCCTTTATTATGTATACAATGTACCTTGTTCTTTGGCAAATTTATTAGAGACAAAAGGGTATTCAAGGATTTTGATGGTTGTACTGTAAGCTCTGGCAGTTTAGATAAAAGCCACTATAAATGTCTAAAAAAGATTTTAAATATTGTGACTATTTTTTTTTTACTAGTACATAAAACAAAACACAGGTGTACAATTTTATATGATGTTTTGAGTCAATGAAAGAAAACTTGTTAATTTTGTAATGTAGCTCCCGAAAAAAAAAAGGATTTTTTTTTTTTTAAGCGTGCATTGGCCAGGTTTTTGGAGAGTGGCAAAAGTAAACGTAAGAACCGAACGCGCAGGTTTTTCGTAGCCAAGAAAATATTAAAAGAATTTTTGTCACAATTGAGAATTGTAGCTCTCCAGTCTGTCAACATAATTTTTTTTCCGTGAGAGCACAAGTTTTTGCAGCTACCATGGCTAATGTTGATTTGTGCCAGTAATGTGATTTTATTGGTATTTGATTTATGGTATGTAATGTTGATTTGTGGATTTTAGGTCCAGGGTATATTTGGGCAGCAGACTGGGGAGGTGATTCATGTTGGCAATCCATCAAAAGAGGAGAGGAGAGAATTCTTTCAGGATCTACTTCTCAATCAGACCGTGAAGATCAAGACCGTGAGAAAAACGAGAGGTAAACAAAAATACAATAAAAAATCATAGATTTTCAAAATGTAGGAATTCCTCGCTACTTTTATACAATTGACAATGCCACACACAAATGTAACTTAGCTAAATTTTGTTGCTTAAAAAGTATCATTTTTAAGACAAATTTTGGAACAATTCCTTTGATGAATTTTGAAGAAGAAAAATCTACAAATTTGTCCATGCTAATTTAATAAGCTTTTAAATCCATAATTTTTTAAACGGAAGATCATGATAGCTTTGTACTTGTGAAGTTTTTTGTTTAGGTGTAAAACAGAAAAAGAAGGGTGAGGTGTTGGTTGTTAATGTTAATCATTTAGTGTTGGTTTGTAATTGTTGTAAATTAAATACATAATTGATACATGAAAAAGTTAAAAGATGGCGAACAGTGATCAATCTAAAAAATTCTATTGCAAGCATTAAATTCCACTTAATGAGAATGATCTACACGGTATCATCTCAAAAATCATTGGGTCATGAACTTCTTATGCAAGAGTAATCTGCTCTTTGATTGGTTGATGGAGAGCCAGTTAAATATTTGCACATATATATGCTAAACAATCTATTGTGACATCATAGATGATGTCTCATCTGTAAATATTTGTGACATATTTTGTGAAATATTGCGGCTTTAGAGTATAAGTAAAATGCTGAAATGTACAGTTCTGATTTGAGTCTTGTAAATGGCTGGTTCCTAATTCAGTGTGGGGACCGGTCAAAACCAGAGAATGGAGACGATTTTTCGAATCTTGTGGCATTGCTGCTCTATATCCATCTTCAAAACAATTGTTCCATAGAAATTTCTTGGTTAATACCAATTTAATAGTTGTGTTTTTTTTTTCTTGAACTTTGTCGATACTTGTACATCTAGATCAATCGTTTTTGTTTAAAATAGATTTATTTTTTGTGTAACTTTAAATTTGCAATTAGTTTTGGTATGATCAAATGGCAATATCTTATTTCAAATGAATTTATTTTGGCAAAGATTTAATTTGTAGACCCGTATAATAGTCAAAAATATATCTACCACAAAAAGATTTATAGTATTTAAAATAATAGGGCTTTGTTTTATTTTGCAAGCAACTTTTAATGCAATGCACTTCTTTATATTTGGTTGTTTTTAATTGATTAATTAATTGATATTTAAGCAAGAGATTTAGAGATTCTACCCAAGGCACCTCCCCCTGTCCCCAGAAAACTGACCGACAAGGAACTGAAGACATTGAGAGACAAAGAAGAAAGCACTCTGCGGGAGCTGCGTATATTCCTCAGAGAAGTCGTCAACAAAGTGGTCAAAGATAGGAAGTTCTACATCTTTGCTCGCCCAGTAGACGTGGAAGAGGTAATTACTATCTACATATACACTATTACAGTTAATTAGTTTAATTATACAGTCAAACTTCAATATCTCAAACTTGATGGGACCGAGAAAAATCTTTAATATAANATCTCAAACTTGATGGGACCAAGAAAAATCTTTAATATACCAGTGGATTCAAGATATCAAGGGTAAAAATACTTAGAAAATAGGTGCCTGGGACTTCCGAATAACTTTGACATTGCCATGGTATTCAAGATATCAAAGTTCAGCTGTACTTGTACACACATGTACACATAGTCTTTGATGATATTGTTTCAAAACATTGCTCTACTGACCAGTGTGTTGATGTAGTATTGCTGTGAACAGTTTGATAAGTGTCCTAGAGAAATATATGTACATCCTGACTGTACTTAATACAGGTAACAAAATGTAATCACTCTATAGAGAGAACGGATACTGTTTATCTAGGTACCAGACTACTATGAACTGTCACTCAATACAGAGTAAAGGTACTGTTGTTTTATCTAGGTACCAGACTACTATGAAGTGATCTCCAATCCCATGGATCTTTCCACTATGATGTCCAAGATCGACATGCATCAGTATCAGACTGGCAAGGAGTTCTTGAGTGACGTGGATCTGATCTGTAGTAACGCCCTGGAGTACAACCCCAACAGAGACACAGCCAGTAAGTCTCCACAGATTTATAATATTATAGGGAATTATCTGTCGTAATGTACAATAACACAGCAAATAAGACGACTGTTTACAGATTTACAATATTATAGGGAATTATCTGTTGTAATGTATACCTGTACAATAACACAGAAAGTAAGACGACTGTTTACAGATTTACAATATTATAGGGAGTTGTCTGTTCTAATGTATATTCCATCAAAGACACCACAAGTAAATTGATAGTGTTTGACAGATTTATAATGTTACAGGGAACTATCTGTTGTAAAAAATGATTGTTTGTAACATCTATCCATAATTACATGTACGAAGAAAAAGATCATAACTTTATGGATTGAGAGATTTAGTGAAATAAAAGTACAGGTAGTGCACTGAGAGAATAGGTAACCATTGATTGACAATAACCCTGTGTTTAAAAAGAACATCTACATGTTTTTGCCTCATGCATCTGCAAAGACATAACATTTTATCGCAGCTAATGAAATTCGAGTTGAGATTTGTGAATCTTACACTGCACTTAAGTGAATGGTTATCTTTGACCTAAATGTGTGTGATGAACCCTACACTTGCGTCATTTACACTAGTTCATTATCAGTGTCAAATCTATTCCGTAATTACCGGACCCTTTCTGACTTGACAGTTTTCTGATTGTCGTCTTGTCACAGGTCCAGGGGTCAGTTGTCTGGTTCTCATCATGCTACAAGTCCAGGGGTCAGTCTTGTTACAGGTCAAGTGGTCAGTTTTCTGGTTGTGATCTTGCTACAAGTTGATCGGTCAGTTTGATATTTACATTCATTACAGGTCGAGCTATTCGACACCGAGCGTGTGCACTGAGGGACACATTCCATGCCATCATAGGAACAGAACTGGACCCAGAGTTTGAGAAACAGTGTGAGGAGATTGCTGAATCAAGGAAGAATAGAGGTAAGACAGTCATCGTGAAACATGAATATGTCCAAGACTTTAAGATCATTTATTAATTGAGACTAATCTTTATTTCTGATGTTAAAGGGGAAACAGAGACCCACAATGTGCCTGCCTTTTACATTACCAAGTCGATGGTCGCGAATCAGGAGAGATACAGTCGGCGGGTCAGGGGACTGGACATCGAACCTCATAAGGAGTTAGAAGAGGTGGAAAAGAAGTGGTCTGGTGAGAAGAGGAAAAAGTCACCGGTCAAAAATAATGATCAAGAAGGAGAGGGCTCATCAAAAGATCACCCCATAGACATCCAAATTACAACCTCACCAAAAATGAAACCCAGAACAGCGCTGTTTACTAAAGCATCATTCGCTGTGACTCCTAAAAAACCTAAGAGGAGAGAAGTATGGAGTTACACAAAGAGAAAAAAGTACCGCAGGTTTGGACGATATTCTCTACCTGCTCTCAAACCTCAAGTGAAGAAAAGGTTTATACCAAAGAGCAGTCCAGGTGAAGTATCCTTACCCCATTCCGAGTCCCTAAAAGTGGATGTGACAGAACCAGAGGGAATCAAAAGTTCCAAGTCGCCCCGCAGTCCCGTTCAGATTTCTCCCTTTAGCAAACCTGTGAAAGCTCTGTCTCCCAGACAACTAAGCAGTGTGTCGGACAGGGGGGAGAAAGTTCAGGAGAGTGTTACCGTGAACACAGACGAAGCCCCCAAAGCCATGGAGGTGGACAGTGGAGTAAGCAGCTCCGTGGACAGTAATGGCGATTCTGTAGACAGTGTGGAACAAGCCAAGCAACTGCAATGCAACGCTGTCTGTGGAGATTGTACCTCTAGAAATCCCAATAGAGAAAGGTAATATTTACTGGCCTACTATAATACAGTATATAAAGCAGAAACTGCTGTCTGTGGAGATTGTACCTCTAGAAATCCCAATAGAGAAAGGTAATATTTACTGGCCTACTATAATACAGTATATAAAGCAGAAACTGCTGTCTGTGGAGATTGTACCTCTAGAAATCCCAATAGAGAAAGGTAATATTTACTGGCCTTCTATAATACGGTATAACGTCAGTCATTGGAAGGGTCAGGATTTTAATGGTGTTAGTATTAAGCAAGGGTATTAGTCATGAAAGGACAGCTCTAGATTCTTAATTTTCATTTTGAATAATATTATTTATCTTGGTAACAAATATAAAAAAAAATGTCTGCATATCTTGGAACTCGTTCAGTCAACCAAATTGAAAACATTTAAGTCGATGGCTTAGAATTTGCAGAAGAATGCATGAGGTAGATGGAACTCAACAAGTCTAAATATTACCATGCCTTTTGTTCATAAGTAGAGAGGGCTTGTCATTTCGTTATAAGAAGTAGAGAGCTTGAGAGGGCTTGTCGTGTTGTCATAAGGAAGTAGAGAGTTGAAGAGCTGTTTTGTTGTCGCATGTTCATAACATAATAAAATATTGTTGTTTGGCGTTTGCGACCGACCCAATTAAATGAATGCGACTAAAAAAAAATTTTTCAACCATTTGTCTCTCTTTTTTTTTTATTACTACTTGGACATCGTGACCGGGGATTCCTGATCGTATCTTTAAAAAAAGTAAACTTTAATACGGCTTCTCGTCGGCTCGATTTCGGTGTAAAATGGTCATTGGTGGTATCAAACGTTTATCATATCGCTAGTTATATGTAGAAGCGTTTATATGTATTTGATTCACTGATGTTGCTGTACGTCGTAGTAGTTAGTGTTATAAGGACAACAGCGCATGCAGACATTGAAAGTTTAGAATACGGTACCGTACTTTGCAGAATGTACTAATACACACCTATTTGAAGAATATTTTGACACGAAAGGGGTACATAATATATGCGCACATAGGTATGAATAGTTCTTTTCAGGTAAAATCGACGATGAATAGAATTAAATTGTATGTTTAGATATTGTCTCTCTAGTCTTCATAAAACACGATCTGTAGGTTTTTTTTCCCACTGTTCACCTATTGCAGTGAAAAATCTATCGCAAGAAATCACGAAATTACTAAAATGTGATACTTACAATGTTAAATAATTTAAAAATTATCTTGAAAAACTGATAATAATGTTTTAGATCTGGACATTCAACACCACGTGTACCGCGCTACAGGTATTAAGGCATGTGCACAATTGCCTTTTTCACGTGCTAAAATACCAAAGGAAATATTTTGCCACTATAGTTAGTTTAAGAAATATGTTTTGAGGAGCTATAAAATAACTTTTCTTGGGCAATTGCCAAAAGGAAAATGATGCCTGCGACCAGGCACATTTCTTTCATGAAGTGATGCACATGTCGTGTACACTGCACTTACTATTTTATTTGTCACACCACATCTCTAGTAAATACTTTTATAAGTTGTTTATTTTAGTAGAAGAAAAAATCTGCAAGTATAATGCAGACCTTGAATTAAACGCGGTCCTTGATTCCATTTCCACTGTCTTTTTGCCGTAATACAGAGACGTACATATCGTGCATGTACTTATATCCATCATATCATTCTGAATTTTCTTTTTCTAAAGTACATGTATTAATCACAGCTCTCTAATTAAGCAGCATGTTGAATACAACTTAACAATGACGCTGTATTCATATTTTGACCCCCCCTAAATTTCCAACAAAGGAATATTTTCGTGTGCAAAATCCCGTGCATGCTCTACTGAAATTAACATGATTACTTGGATAATACTGCGGTGTAGAAGTCAGACGACTTTAAAAAGGTATAGCTAATTTCAGTACTTGTTTAGAATTTATTATGTCTTGCGAAAATATTCATTGAAAATTACCCCAAAGTGTATAATTTACATTACATGTAAGAGTACCGCGAGTCAATTTTTTGCTGCGTATTTCCTAACACACCAAAGGGGAGGGTGCGTATTGTACACAACTGTGTATAATATTTGTAAATTATGAAACATAAATAAGCCACTAGCATATTAACATAGGATGGTTAAGAGACTAAAGGAGGATGCATAAGGAGACTATACATGTGCAATTAAAAGTGCAATAAATCAAATGAACACAAGTTTGAGTATATCTAATTTTAGTATATCAAATATAACATTAAGCAAGAAAAGAGTTAAGAAAGCATACATGACATACCTAGAACACACATACCACAGATTATATTAACACTGGTATAGCAATTTTCACGCACCCAAAAAAAAAATACCTCCACCGACCCATCTTTAAAAAGGTAGGGTCGGCAAACGCCAAACAAAACATTTTTTAATTGTGGCCTAAGAAGTAGAGAGCTAGAGAGGGCTTGTCGCGTTGTTCACTATAAGAAGTAGAGAGCTTAGAGGGCTTTGTCGTGTTGTTCATAAGAAAGTAGAGAGCTGAGAGGGCTTGTCGTGTTGTATAAGAAGTAGAGAGCTTGAGAGGGCTTGTCGCATTGTTCATAAGAAGTAAGAGCTAGAGAGGGCTTGTCGCGTTGTTCTTAAGAAGTAGAGAGCTTGAGAGGGCTTGTCGTGTTGTTCATAAGAAGTAGAGGCTTGGAGGCTTGTCGTGTTGTCATAAGAAGTAGAGAGCTTGAGAGGGCTTTGCTCGCATTGTTCATAAGAAGTAAGAGATAGAGAGGGCTTGTCCGTTGTTCATTAAGAAGTAGTGAGAGCTTGAGAGGGCTTGTCGTGTTGTTCATAAGAAGTGAGAGGCTTGAGAGGGCTTGTCGTGTTGTTATGAAGTGAGAGCTTGAGAGGGCTTGTGCATTGTTCATAAGAAGTAGACTATGAGAGGGCTTGTCGCGTTGTTCATAAGAAGTAGAGAGCTGAGAAGGGCTTGTCGTGTTGTTCATAAGAAAGTAGAGAGCTTGAGAGTGGCTTGTCGTGTTGTTCATAAGAAGTAGAGAGCTTGAGATGGGCTTTGTCGTGTTGTTCATAAGTAGAGAGCTTGAGAGGGCTTGTCGTGTTGTTCATATGATGAGGGCTTGTCGTGTGTTCATAAGAAGTAGAGAGCTTGAGAGGGCTTTGTCGTGTTGTTCATAAGAAGTAGAGAGCTGAGAGGGCTTGTCGTGTTGTTCATAAGAGTAGAGAGCTTGAGAGGGCTTGTCGTGTTGTTCATGAAGCATAGTAGAGAGCTTGAGAGGCTTGTCGTGTTGTTCATAGAAGTAGAGAGCTTGAGAGGGCTTGTCGTGTTGTTCATAAGAAGTAGAGAGCTTGAGAGGGCTTGTCGTGTTGTTCATAAGAAGTAGAGAGCTGAAGGGCTTGTCATTTCGTTATAAGAAGTATAGAGCTTTGAAGAGGGCTTGGTCGCATGTTCCCAAAATGTGAAGAGGCTTGTTATTTTATGTGACGATATTTCTAATTTTCAGAAGCTCCTGTCGTGATTCAGAAAGACGAACCCGACAGGTACCAACCAAAACGGAGGTCAGCAAAGAGGCGTCTAGAACAGGCTGTTAGACAAGGTCCGTGACGCTTTACGGAGGGATTACAATGTGAGAGAATTGACACGAAGCTGTATGGTAGTCAGTTTACGCATACTCTAACGTGCTAAGGTAAGTTATCAGTGATCATACACAAGAGACATCAGTGTACTAATGTCATGTATAACAGTCAGTGACTACGAAACTCAAAACCAGGTTAACTCAGGTAGTTTGATCAACAGTCCAGTGTATCATACGACACAGAGACAACAGAATAATAACAGGTGTACTACAGGTAATGTGTTAATCACAGTTGTATCATACGCACAGAGACAATCAGAATAAACGGTGTACTTACGAGGTAAGTGTTGACTTAACAGTCAGGTATCCATGAACGACCAGAGACAATCAGAATAAAACAGGGGTGACTACAGGTAAGTGTATTTATTAAGCAGTGGTACATACGACACATGAGACAGATCAGATAATACAGTGTACTACAGGTAAGTGTTGATAACAGTCATGTATCATACGACACAGAGACAATCAGAATAAAACAGGTGCTACAGGTAAGTGTTGATCAACGTAGTACATAGTCAGTGAGACAATCATTAAATCGTAACAGAAAAACAGTGACTACAGGTGTGTAATTGTCGTAGCAGACACAGAGACAATCAGATAAAACAGGTGTAGCTAGACGGTAATGGTGATGTAACAGTCAGTCTATCAATCCGAACACAGAGACAATCAGAATAAACAGGCTTGTACTACAGGTAAGTTGAATTAACAGTCATGTCGTATCATACGCACAAGATCAGAACAGGTATCAGATGATTTAATACATCCGACATCGAAAGAGACATTCAGAATAAAAAGTGTTACTACAGGTAAGTGTTGATTAACAGGCGTGTAATGTACGACAAGAGACAAATCAGAATAACAACGGTGTACTACAAAGGTATTTAATAACAGATCTGTATCATAACACACAGAGACATCATCAGAATAAAACAGGCTGTACTAGAGGTAAGATCTCTGTTGATTAACACAGTGCAATCAAAGATTTGTCCCGAGCTTACGACAGCCAGTTCAGTAATATTTTGAACATTGTTATTCTTTATTTTCAGGAGTTACAAACCCTAGCAGAGAAGAGCTGCACGTCGTCGTGATGAGAAGAGATCTGTGAAGGACGTCAAAATCATTGTCTGCCTAATTACAAATTGTCGTCGTGACGAGAGTCGATCTGTTGTGAATATCGAGATCATTGTCTGCATAATCACAAAAAAGAATTTACTCTTTCCTTTAGGTTGCTAGTTATTGAGTAGAGTCCGGAACTTATAAAAGAATGTTCAGATAAACTTAACCGGCTTTATTTACAGAGTGATTTATTAGTACCATTCCATGCATTGTATGCCTGAGTGTGAAGTAATGTTAGGTGGACAATTGTATTGAGATGTGCCTGTACAGTTGTATTGAGATATGCCTGGACAGTTGTATTGAGATAAACCTGTACAGACCCAGTGATGTCCAGTCTAAACTGGACAGTTATCATACATTGTTGGAATACGTTTCATGGTCGTTATGTTCAGTGTCAGTTTACTGTTGTTGTTCAGCATGCAAGAAAAATGTGATTATATTGTCTAGCGTGCTTGTTTATTATAAATACAGAGCGGTCGATAACCATGACTTTAATTTCAATGTCGCGCTGCTGTGTTGTTCGAGGTGCACGTTTTTATTGTGTGAAATGAAATTGATGTTGAGAGGAAATATTTATTTTCTTACCGAAGATAATTGGGGATTGTGTGTGAGAAAAATGTATTGGTATGTTTAGTGGGTTATTTTAACTTTATCAAAGTACATATGTACAAGCATATGCATGTATATATTTTTGTATTATATATTAATTATGTTTACTTCATATTTATTGATTTTAAAATACTAACTTCACATAGGTAAAGACTGTGTTACACTTTTATTCCTATGTTAAGTTCCCAATTCAGTTCAGAATTATTTCTGCTTCATTTTACTGTGATTTTACACACATTTTCCCAGGTTTACATTTTACTTCATTTACATTGTGTGATTTTTTCATTTGTAGAAATGAAACCGCTGTATCTGTACTTAGAGGTACTTTTATAGCCGCTTATATCCCAGGAGTACCACATGTACCAACATTAAATCTGTACTGGCCAGGTAGATTGTTACTTAAACATTTGTATAAAATGTTTTTCCTTGTATTAAATTGATCATGTGAACCCCTGTAATAAATTAAACACATAACGAAAATTGAAATAATGTAAAAATTAATCAAATCTAAGTCATGTTTTCAAGCATTAAAATGCTCCCAGAACATGTTTATATCATGTTTTGTTTGATACATGTGGCTGTGGATGATCGTGGTCAGAACATTTTACGTATGAACTGTTGTATGTACTTGTGTTTGTTTGGCGGTTGAAACTTTTTCGTACATTTTTAAAAGGTTATTATCGAGTCATTTTGTGTTCGAATGAACTAAACTCTTAGTGTGTTATTTATTGTAAAAAAATTTGTATTTATGCATGCATGATCTCCATTGTGAACATTGACCTTATTGTATTTTCATTGACGATTGTGTACTTGGAGTGGTGAATGCGGTTCATATACTCGCAGATAACGCATCAATACTAGATAACGCCATCCTCATCAGTCTAAATACTGCAGAGTATTTCCAATACAATCAGGGACTTCATGTCGGGAGAAACGCTGGATCCGCACATACAGCCGCGTAACCGTGGTGAACGTCTCAGGAACGCCGCTCAATTGTCTTATTTATTGTACTTATTACACCAATAAATTTTTTACAACTGAACATTTTTGTATGACTAAAACCGAGTGAGAAACATGTCTGGATGGCTGAGTAGTAGGATAGCAAGACGTTTCACTGACTGAAATGCTCAACAGAATATCCAGACAAATTCTCCCTGTAATCTGAAATTACAGGATCTACATTTCCTTGCTTTATTTCTAAACAAAATAAATAAAGCCTTTTCAACTGTATCAATGCACCAGCAATGATGCCAAATATAAACCGCTTTTAAAATATCTTGTGTACTGATTATCTCGATTGGCCTCTCTACATTTGTACCATCTTGTCTACTTCAACACCAAAAATTTTGTCTCCCAAGTATACGAGTTTTACGATCAGGTAATACAATGGTCTCCATTGGTATAGGAATTTGATCATTTGAAAAAGGGGAATTTGTTTATCAAACTGTCAGTTTGTGTCAGTCTGTAGGGGGGGGGGGGACCATGTGCTTGATATCTTTGCTTGATAGTTGCTACACTTGTACAGGTTGCCCATAGGGAAATTGATATCCCTACAGATTTCCTAGGTCACAATGCCAAAGGTCAACTGCTGATTCTTTCACCTTACATTGATGTCCACTCAATATCTTTTGACCTTTTTGCTCAATAGCTACCAAATGGGGTTGACCTTAGAGGGTAGATCATCTCTATTGATTTTAAGGTCACTTAATTGGCTCAAGG
>CAJDSM010019692.1:60-20657 GCA_903981925.1 Ostrea lurida
TATTACACGAAGAGAGAGAAGTTGTTCTACACAGCTGATTTTACCAATCGACACCACTCTTAGATCTGCTATATAATTTTTGATAACAATTGAATCCTCCTGTCCTGATAATATGCACATTTGTATTAAAGCATTATACAAATTAAGTTTAAAGTCTATATGATAATCCGTTTAGAATTAGTATTCGCAAGCTATTTTACATCCACACCTCTCTTAGATCCACCTTAACCCGTAGAAAATTATTGATCCTCCTGTCCAGACAATATGCACATCTACAAGAGTTGTAAAGCATTGTACAATATCAATCTCACCTGATAAGCGTTCACAAGCTACACCCTCCACCCCGTTGGATCCCCCATAACTTGAAGGAAAATAATTGGATCCTCGATCCTGTCCTTACAATATGCACATCTACAAATGGCAATGAAGCATTGTACAAAGTTTCAAGGTTATTTGATAGACTGTATAGAAGAAGTGTTCCCAAGCTATTTTATACCCTCCACCCTGTTGGATCCACCATAACTTGAAGGAAAATAATTGGATCCTCCTGTCCTGAAATATATGCACATTTACAAATGGCAATAAAGCATTGTTACAAAGTTTCAAGGCTATCTGATTGCTCGTGTAGAAGGAGAAGTGTTCACAAGCTATATTACACACCCCACCTCTGTTGGATCCCCATAACTTCAAGGAAAATGATTGGATCCTCCTGTCCTGACAATATGCACATCTACAAATGCAAAGGAAGCACTGAAAGTTCAAGTCATCTGTAAGCGGTTTAGGAGGAGAAGCGTTCACGATTTCAAAAGCTATATTACACCCTCCGACCCTGTTGGATCCACCATAACTTGAAGGAAAATAATTGGATCCTCCTGTCCGATAATATGCACATCTACAAATAGCAAGGAAGCACTGTATCTGATAACCGAAAGGAGAAGCTTTCACGAGTTCACAAGCTATATTACACCCTCCACCCCTGTTGGTTCCTCCATAACTTGAAGGAAATATTGGATCCTCCTGTCCCGATAATATGCACATCTACAAATAGCAAGGAAGCACTGTATCTGAATAACCGATTTAGGAGGAGAAGCTTTCACGAGTTCACAGCTATATATACACCCTCCACCCTGTTGGTTCTCCATAACTTGGAAAATAATTGGATCCTCCTGTCCCGACGATATGCACATCGTTTCAATGTCTATCTGATAAGCGGTTTAGGAGGAGAAGCGTTCACGAGATTTGTGACAGACAGACGAGCAGAAAGAACGAAAACAATATGTCTCCCCCTGGAAAAGGGGAGACATAATGATATATTGGTTATTTACTGTTTACGTCCCACTCGGGAATATTTCACTGAGACGTCACCATTGTCGGTGAAGGGCTGCAAAAATTTAGGCCTATGTTCGGCACTCAGGGCCTTTGAGCAGGGAGGGTACTTTTTCGTGACACACCTACTGTGACATGGGCCTCGGTTTTCCGGTCTCATCCGAATGACCGCCCCATTCAGTCGCCTCTTACGAACACGCAAGGAGATTGTCTGGGGACCTATTTTAACCCAGACCCCCACGGGTCAAATAATAAGTAATAAATGATAACCTCATCTTGAAAACATTCCATTGTAGTATGTAACGTAAAGCCCAGCTTTCAGTACATTCGGTACTTTGATTCATACACTGATGTGACTAAGGATTACTCCGTTTACCTGATCAAGACAAAGGGCTCACGACGGGTGTGACCGGTCAACAGGTGGTGCTTACTCCTCCTAGGCACCTGATCCCACTAATGGTGTGTTCGGGTCCGTGTTTGCCCAACTCTTGTTTTTGTATTCTTTTGGGATTTACGAGATTGATAACTGTTCGTTATCTTTGCCTTTACGTTATAAAAGATGTTTAAATGCTGTAAGCAGACATAATGAATGCAAAGTTTGGTCTCAACCTCTACCCCGTGCTTCATGGAATTTACAATTTTGTTAAGGGACGTGCCTAATCTACGTGACTATGCTTTAGTTATGTCTCTCTCTCCCCCCCCCCCCCCCACTTTGGTGGGGAGACATATTGTTTTTGGCCTGTCCGTCACAAAGTTGCCGCGCAATCCTCTGAAATTACTGATCAGATTCTTAAGAAACTATATGTAGGAAGGACATTATATGTAGTTGTGCATATTACCAGGAAATTCTGATCCTCTAATTTTTGTGGGAGTTATGCCCGTTTGAACTTAAATATGTGCCTTAAATCCTCATGAACCTTGTCAGCGCAACTCCTCTGAAACTACGGGTTCGAACTTTAAGAAACTTGATAGGTAGCAAGGACACCATATGTAGTTGTGCATTTGATCCCCTAATATTTGTGGAGTTGTGCCACTTTGAACTTATAAATTTGCTGTAAATTCTTATAAATAACCTTGTCAGCGCAACTCCTTTGAAACTACTGACCTAATTTATAGGAAACTTGATGTGTAGTAAGGACATCACATGTAGTTGTGCATATTACCTGGAAATTTTGATCCCCTAATTTTTGTGGGAGTTAATGCCGTTCGAACTTAGAAATTTGCCCAAAAATCCTCAACACAACTCGTTTGAAACTACTCAACTACAGCACGGGGGGGATACATATGTTTTTGCCTCCAAAAACAAACTTTAATTTTCCATACAAATGTGCGCTTCTACAAAAGATTTTTGAAAAGTTGTCAATTTTGGTGGTTTTTGTACCGCCCTTATGGCTCCAAGAGTTCCGAAATTTACAATTTATGTCCCACCCCCTCCTTTACCCGTCGCAATGATACTACATACCCAATTTGAAAAGAATTGGGAGGTTAATTATTAAGAAGTTAAATATGTCCAATTGTCAACATACAACATTTGAGTGACTTAGGTGACCTAAAAACATCTCGCTGATTTAGGAATACTTGTATTTCAAAGAGGATTAAAGAAAAATAGCACACAACTAGTAAAAATACATAGCCAATCTACTGGTGAAACATTATTTTTTATTTTGACTTTATTATAACTTTCTTGGAACTAAATCAAATATTTACAAGATTCTTGGAGTACTTCAACCAACAATACTGTCATTTATGGAATGCCCCGGAAAACTTAGTTCGTTCAAATATGAGAGAAAATGTTACACAGCACATACGTTGTTAAAATTGTATAAAACCATAATACAAATAAACATAGATCATATTACCAATAGCAATGCAGGCACACATAGACAAGTATAAGATCAGATCTTTGTTTAAAAGACGAATCGAGTTAAAGACTTCGAGCAAAGTAAATGAAACTTTAAAAGCTGGCAGTACATTTTCATAAACTAGAGAAATCAAAATCTATTACAATACAACAACAAGACAATAAATACAATGTTTTCCGAGATCAAACGGAACAATTCAGCGAGTTTCCAAGTAACCTCCTCGTAAATTAGCAGATCTTTTGTTATCTGAAAGGTACAATGACGCGATGTCCGACTTGTAAAATTATAGAACCTCATTAGCAGGTCTTTTGTTATCTCAAAGGTACAATGACGCGATGTCCGACTTGGCGTATAGTACATATCATTTAATCTCACTGCATGCTGCCAAATGTTACTGGTAAGTTCCTGATAGCTATAAAATGACAAACAGTTCGTGAGCATGATCATTTGTGAATGGTGAACAAAGTTGCATTGAATTCTGTAAAACAGCTGAACATTTGTAACAACACTAAACATGGTCTGTTTCATTCTGTCCATTCAAAAGTTTTTGTTCATTCTGAAGTTTTTGTAGTTCAACACTATTGGCCAGCAAAGGTTCATTACGAGCGATGTCCTCATTGCTGGTCATTGCTCCTGGCTCAAAACAACTGCTCTCGTCCAGAAAGACTTTACTTAGGTCCTCGCCTTGACGCAGTTGATGCCGTTTCAAAATGGGTCGTGTAGTTATCATTAACCGCTATAAAAGGTAAACAATATACATGCAAGTATATTTTAATTATGAACTAAAGTAGAACAAACTGAACTTACCCGTATCAATGACAATTCTAACTAATGTTGGTAAAAAAAAGTTCTTGTCTAGGCTTGATGTTGATTTGCAAATGATTTTATTTTTTGAAGTTGATTCCAAAAGTCGTGCCTATTGAGATACCGCCAAAATGTCGTGCCTATTGAGATACCGCCAAAATGGTTTCGGGTTATATATCACTAACTACCACACGCCACAAAAACGTATAGACTTTTTGATATTCTTTCCATATTTAGTTAAATAGATTATTCAAAAGTACCTGAGCAAGTGTTCCCTCGGCTTTTAATAGTCTCGCCACAAATATGATAGGGATCCATACGACTGACACTAAAGCCAGTATCCAACCGACTCCAATGGCCCAAGACGGATAGGTGTACGTGTAATTTTTCCTTTTGTAGGTAAGTTCCGAGTAGCTGATGGCTCCCATTACGAAGATCGTCTAAAATGAACATACACATGTGTATCTAAAATTATCAATGTTCTAAAAAATTGTAAAAGTATACTATATCTTGTCAAAGAGTACGAAAAGTTAGTCATTATTACATGCTCTCAAGGCACAAAATGTCTCTGTTCTAGAATTTGCTGGGGGGGGGGGGGGGGGGGGAGGGGAGTCAACATCTCTATCAAATCATGGTCATATATGCAGTTATATATTCACTGTCCGTGTTAGAAATTTAAAATTACACTAAACAAAGTATTTGGAGGCGAAAATAGAAATACTGTATTACTAGTATTTATGTCACAAGTCAGAACTGATATCAAATCCAGAGCATTGCATATACGTATGTGCTAGTAAATCACACATGTCATTGAAGACAGGTCGTTTTGTAAACATCGCGTCTCCAGACCCGTCTTGTTCCTACAAATTGTGGTATACTGTATACATAGCAATTCTTAAAATGTCTACATAGTAATTCTGTAATAGATTATGTATATACATGTACTTGACTTATATTACATGTATATGAAAGAGGGACTGTATCAGTCTGAATAAAACCGACCCCCCCCCTCCCTTATCATTAACAAATTACGAGTAGCTAACTTCGGTCAAGTATCAAGGTATTAAGTCAATTTGAGAAGTACATTATTGATATTTAATTAATACTCACAAGTGTAAAAACAGGAGTGATGATTAGCCAGAAGACCTTCATTAATGGTGAGATGCGGAAACCAAACATCATCTCTAAGTTGTCATAGTAACGATTAACACCTACAAGAAAAATTAAATCGAATGAATCTCATATCATTTCAACATCTACATGGTCTACTTTCGTTAGTAAAGTCTCAGAGCTAATATAATATTAGTTCAAAATCAATCTTTTAGTAAAAATTGAAGAGTTGTAGTTGTTATATGAGAATTTAGTATGATACTTCTGAAAAAAAACAACCTAGGATATGTAAAAACTTACAAATGGATTGTTCCTTGAGTGATTAATAAAAGGTTACACAATGTAATTTATAGTGATGTGTATTTACTTTGGTATACTTACTCACCAAAGTTGCATGACGCTGTCCAATAAATCGTATTGGAAGGCTAGACCTTAACCCCATCGTACTTTACAAGTGATTCATTAGAATGAGGTTTGATTAAAGAACCTATTACATTCTGAACTAGCTTTACTGACAACAGCCATTTTTTTTTTATTTTGTGGTCGTACTCCATTGATAGTGTCCACTGCATACCACAGGCAAGTAATAAAAACCTAACGAATGGGTAATCTCATAGTTACTGTCGCTGTATCATTCCGATGGTATCCTCACGCTATTATCCACCTCTGATCGATTTCATTGCTCACAAACCTATCTAATTAACACCTCCGATCCCGTAAGAACCTTAGTGCATATTAAAATTGATATTAACGTGAAAGCCACACACACAAATCAAAAGTCTTTGAAATGAAACTGTGCTCTTAAAACGAAAGGAGTGTTAATGTTTAAAGATTCAGTTTGTTTACAGGCGTTACTTATACATGATTAGTAATTAGAACGAAAGAGTTCTTTCTACATCTCCTAAACATTTCCCTTTACCATTGTACAACAAAAAAAGTAACACCAATTTCATTATACAAATGGCGAAATGGGGACCACATAGTCCAGGGTTTAAATTGAACTATGCTTGATTCTATCACTCTTTTGGCGAAATGGGTGACTATGACCAAAAGGGTAGGCGGCTGGCGAAATGGGACTTAGATTTGGGGATAAAAATATAAATTGCCGCCAATATTAGAAATCCCTCCACTAGTAAGCAAAAACTTTTTACAGAGATCTAAAATATTGTTTTCCTAATTTCGAAATTATAATAAATACGAATTTGTGATTGAAATTTCAAACAATTGTGTGCTGTTTGCTTTCTGTAAACCGTGTCATGGAGGGATTTCTTGATGGGAACATACCGTATATGTAAGCTACCACGATGCACTCGAAGAAGGCAACAACGAGAACAATTCTGCTGGCTGAGTAGTAGTCGAATAACTGAAATACATACATTCCGCCCTAGGTGGACGGAGTTATCGTTTAGTGTGAACATTTAACAATATTTGACATTATTCTCTCAACTGCCTATATTACATGTATAGGCATCCCTTATGCTATATTCTAACTCTTTTTTTTTTTCTTTTTTTTTTTAGATTTATTTTCTTAACCTACCTACGAAATTGAAAGAAAAAATTTGCGCGAAGAATTAACTTACCTTAAAAGAAAATGTAATGAAAGTTAGCATGATTTTATGTCATCTTTTATTAAAATTGAATTGATGTTTGCGGTACGTACCTCTGTCACCATTGAGAGTCCAATGAAGAAGCAAATTATGCAGACGATCCCGGTAAAAATTTCCCGCCGTTTTCCTCTTCGTAAATAATGTGGGTACATATCTACACATGCAGTAACTAAACCCTCAACGCCAACAAACTGCAATGGAACAAATTTAAACACTGTAAGCATATATGTAATTACAAGAAATTAATCTTCCATGACCACAAACACATTTTTATTGAATAATTATGAAAAAATTCCAAGTGATCAAATACATATAGCATGCATATATTTCAAATATTACAGTGTATATGCTGAAAATGATAATTTATGATTATGATACCTGACTATCAAGTCCCAGCAAGACTATCATTATAAAGAATAAAATTGACCACAGGGGAGCAACAGGCATCTGTGCTACTGCAGTGGGGTAGGCAATAAATGCTAGTCCTGGGCCTGAAAAAGACAGAAGTGCAACCTTTATCACAACTGAAATATTGAATTCAGTCGCAAAATTCACATCCTTGACAAAAGGATACACAAAAAAATTGCAGTGCTTTAAAAATGTTGCAAAAAAGGTTGTATATCAAATTGTTCTGTAGATTTTAATGGCCTTTAAACTTGCCTGATTCAGCAACATCTGCAACGGAAACACCCTGCTCTTTGGCCATGAACCCCAAGACGCTGAAAATGACGAGCCCAGCTAGAATGCTAGTAAAACTGTTGACTGCGGCAAAAATCCAGGCATCTCTGTACAAGACATACAAAATCGCTCAGTATTGTGACATGCTTGAATTGTAGACATGAAAATGTCAGAATATTGAAGAAGGAAAATGATGCTAAGGAATACCTGTAACAATTATGTCTGAATTTATTGTAGCTTCCAAGTGCGGTCAGTGTTCCCAAGCTGATCGAGTAGGAGAAGAAGATCTGTGTTCCAGCGTCCACCCATACCTTGTAAGGTCAAGTAAAATTAGGTAGAATTTCAAGCTCTAAATTTTAAGGTCTGGTCGGGACGAGGTGCCCCCGTTTAACGGTGTTTGCAAAATCAGCAACAATATAACGGGCTAATGTAATCTTAGATCTCCGGAGAAATGGTGGAATCTTGGCGATTTTTTATGATAATCTTTGTATTTGAGTTGGATAAATCTGTCATTCCGTGGTGTGTAGCAGATTCCAAGCGCAAATGTGTCGAGTAAAAGCCGGGTAAAGAATAGTTTTACTTGGCACTTAAAGTGTATAGCATACTTCGACGGAAAGCATGTTTCTATGGTAACTTCAATCAATTCTCGTTTTTATATCCAGAGAATGTTTTCCACGATCAATACGTCTGTCTGTCGCTGATATTCGTGAGATTTGTGTATATATTTTGTCTCGAGAACTACATCAATACGATGTACCCCTTTTCTAATGTCATATCCTACTGTCTTCAAAATACTTTGACTTCTGACTTTTCTTTTCCTAAGTTTCTGCATGCACAAAAATTCTGCTTTACAGAGACAGTCTGTTGTGTATGTGGACTAGCTATAGACTGTGTTATCATTGTCAGAACACAATAACCATAAAATCCGGCACAGATATTGGCATTGTTCGCACTCTGTCCAAATGACTATGAGTTCCAAGATATTTCTACATTAGACCACCCGAACATTATCAACAAGCTCACTGACGTTGCATTTAATTAGAATTCGTTAACTCGGTATTATCCTGATTGTCCGTCTATACTCGGTATTATCCTGATTGTCCGTCTATACTCGGTATTATCCTGATGTCCGCTATATCGGTATATATCCTGATTGTCCGTCTATACTCGGTATTATCCTGATTGTCGTCTATACTCGGTATTATCCTGATTGTCCGTCTAGTACTCGGTATTATCCTGATTGTCCGTCTATACTCGGTATTATCCTGATTGTCCTCTATACTCGGTATTTATCCTGATTGTCCGTCTATACTCGGTATTATCCTGATTGTCCGTCTATACTCGGTATTTCTGTTGTCCGTCTATTACTCGGTTTATCCTGATTGTCCCGTCTATACTCGGTATTATCCTGATTGTCCGTTCTATTACTCGGGTATTATCCTGATTTGTCCGTCTATACTCGGTATTATCCTGATTGTCCGTCTATACTCGGTATTATCCTGATTGTCCGAAATGCACGCACTTGACTAATAATTTGCAGCTTATACCAAACCAAAGTAGAATATATGAACAACATTATATGTAAATCTCATTCCAGCTTTAAATTTCTATTAGAAGTGCTGTTAAATGTTTCTTGCAAAATACACATATATATCAAAAATAAGCATAATAAACAGTGACATTTGTTTTCATGAAATATTTTGATGGTATCCTTAAATTTCAAATTTTCTAGAATTTCTGCGCTGTTCGTCATCAACATGTACGCACGGATGTTTATTGAAAGAAGTAATTGGTTTATGTTTATTTTGGTACTGTAGTGTCAACACCATTGTTATTTCGACTTTCTGATGTTACGAACATCTTAGTTACCATAAATTTTAAAGCTTTTTTATATGAAAATAATGTTGGAATGTACATAATCAAATTGTAAATTAATTTCTGACAAGCAATGTTTTACCAAACCTTCAGACCTAAATGTTGACCCATGTCCCCAAGTTGCCCTCGAATACATTGCAAAAATCATAAAAGAATATTTGCATTTCATGTATTTTTCAGATTCTTTTGTTATAAAACTTTACCTGTGGTTCAAGCAACTTTGACCAATCCGGAAGTAAATAAAACTTTAAGCCCTCTTCAGCCCCATCAAGCGTTGCCCCACGGATAAGAAGTATGAGCATCAGAAGGTAAGGGCTTGTGGCAGTAAAGTACATGACCTAATAAAAATCCAAGGCAGTGGATTAAAAAAAGGAATATGGCAATACATGCGCGATTGTTTTAATGCCAAAACATTTTATTACTACTAAGAAATGATGATACTCTCTATTACTATGATTACTATATTCAATTATCATTATAAATGTTTGCAGTTTGAAAGGAATTGGTAGGTGAGTATTAAACTCCCATAATTTTACTTAATTATATCTTGTATTCAAGATTTTTAATTGCAAGATGCAAATTTAATGCAGTAGGAAGCAATATTGAAACTGAAAACAAGATACAGTCCAACGTTGCAACAAGTGTCGAAGAAAAACATTCTTGACACTTAAATAGTGGTACCTGCTCAAAAAACAATTTGATTAACATCAAAAGTGGAAGACAATGGATGCCTTGGTCGTGGGGAATGTCGAATATTGTTTTCAAGGAGTTTGCATAGGCTCAAGGAAACTAATTCACAAAGGGAGTGAAGAAGTTTTCAGTGTCGTTTTAAAAAGCCCCCATGTTGGAGAGGTTTTTACATTCCGACACAAGTCATCACCTTTCCCGAAGATTTAATGCCCTTCCAAATGCAGCCATAGACGACTATCCAAGCTAAGAGTAGACAGAGGGCCAGATCCCACTTGACGGTCCCAGCGTGGTCCACACCGCTGGAGAGTTGCAGCACTTTTCTCCTGAAGAACGTGATTTCTGTGTGTTATCTTTGTGCGCAGTAAACTTTTTGTATACATGCGCCTTTTTTTTTCATCCGCGATGAATACATCGCAAGTCATTTTAAAATAAGATGGATCATGAAATGTTTAAACTTCTAACCGAAAGTAACGGATAATGCTGTACATATATTTCAGAGTCAGATTCTGAGAACAAAATGATGTCGTACAGATATATAGCAAGTTCTATTAAGTGGCGCAAATAAATAATTTTACTCCCCAATAGGCCTATACATTTTGTTTTCAGAATGACAGATTATGAAGGTTTAATCTTGGATTAGGGTATGCTTATAAACTGCTAAAAATCAAAATTTTTAACGTATCTGCAAGATATGAATTGAGAGATTTTTTCTGTTTGTATATACAATAGTAACTAGTTCAATTGTCGCATTTAGCATCTACATACCATATTCATATTTTAGACATAATTCTAGCGGCTTATTTTCTCCTCTTGAAAATTCATTTGATCTAAGTTTCTTGCATGTATATTGGAATTGCGATGTGTAAATCTCATAAAAGAAATATAGACGAACCTTCATGAGGAGAAAAAGAAATTTATTCACTCTAGTTTTGGATATCAATCTCTCAATTCACTGATATCATTTCCTTGGTTTTTTCCTGATATTAGTTTGCAGTTTACACATATATTTACGAACACATATTTAATATCCCCTCCCATATCTAAACACAGCAGTTCCATCTTCATTTTCCCTTGAAATCTGATCATCCTTGGATTACCTTATTTCAAGTTGTCAGTAAAATGAGATCTAATACAGATTAAGCAGCACACATTAGAACTAGGTAGCCAAGAACGATTATATGCAATATGTAAAGAAGATTGAACTGCTTCAGAACTTGCTTTTAGCAGATGGTAATGCTCACATTGAACAACAATAATAATTGGACAGATGATGTAAATTGTTAGTTATCATTCACTACAAAGCATTTACGAGGACTGGTAGAGTAATAAAACGCCAAAAATATCCCCCTCTGTAAGGTTTTCTTAACAGCTATAAGAACGTGATCAAAACGGTTTGTTATTCTTTAAGGAACGTTTATTATTGTTGTTGTGAGCCTTGATTGAACGAATAATTATGTCAATGATTTCAAATTACACTTGCGTGTAAAACTGCAATTTATCCAAATTCATTCTAGATGATAAAATCATATACGCTTTAAGAAAGGCTGTAAAAATCAGCATGATCTCCAATACAAGTCTATTTTCATGAAAGCAAGGTTCCCCACATTCCTCCTCCTCATGATTCTCGATAAATCCTTTGATTAAATACGTATATTACACATTTTTATTCGTCGTTAGATGATGATCAAGAGCTTTGGAATTTGAAAACCCTGCTTTATGAAAATGCTGGAAATGAATTTAGCTAAATCTGACACAAAGAAGATATGAATTATTGGCAAACCTTCATAACCAGTGTGCTCTGACGTATACACATGCTTGTCATATTTCTTATTCATATACAGGAAAACATCTCATATCATCAAACATCAGTGTGGTATACATCATATTACAAAATACATCGTTTGCAATTGGTCTTATCAAATTAAGTATTCTGCAACAAAGATCTGCCTGAAATTCATCAATGAAACTGTATTCATTTGAATACTGCTTCGTGAATCTTGTTGAAAAATACCTAAACTATAAATGATAATGAAAAAAAAATATACTAGAGATGCTTAAATAAAATTGCTGCTGTCACATGACTATCATATTGATTTACACTAAAATAAAATATAATTGCCAAATCATGTTCACAAAACTGTGACAGAAAGGGTGTCTCATTGACCACGTGGTAATCTAGCCATCTTGATCCAGGCACAGAATGAAACACCCTTCGTGTTAAAAGTCGCAAATCTCTGCCCGCTGGTCGATGTTCTTACCTTCATTAAAGGTAGCAGCTGAAAAGAAAGGGGGGACAGATTGCGACTCTCAACACTGCACTACAATAAAACATTTCTCATTAATCCGTCATAATTAAACGGTTCTAACTGATGTTTTACAGCATTATCCGTGAACTCGGTTTGAAGCCTCGTTTACTCTCTTTTGATATCTTTAACATGATTTAGAATTTCAGTTGGTACATCCTAATACCAAACCCTATAACCTGAAAGTATTTAAAAAGCAAGTAAAAGTAATACATACTCCCAAAATTCCGTGACTGGATCACACTTTTCCACTTTGGTTGCGTTGGTGACATTGGCAACTGCATAATCTACAGCAGATATTGTGCTATTGACCACTGAAACAAGGCTTGTGGCGTTAGTGGAGGATAAGTTCCTTGTCGCCTGACGACAAACTTCTGTGTTCCATTCATTGTCTCCGTGGGACCATGGTAAAACGGAATTGAATGAGGAGAACAGGTAATAAAACGTCCAGGTCAAGATGATGTTGTACTCACAATTGAGTAGGAACACAATTATTGTGCACGCAAAGCCAATTCCTACAATAACAAAAGGGCATCTTTAATGTTTGCACTTTGTGTCATTGAAAGCTTGGAAAGTACTGTTTCTTCCATCCTGTAAACTGGAATTTTTACTAATCCGAGTTTTCTCTACTCAGGATTCAAAATGCAACGTATAATGGATATGCAAATGGACGAAAATGGAGATGACACCCGTTTGCTACAAAGTTATACAAAAGCGAGATACGGTATATCTATGATAGGAATTATGATTTAAACAGTGAGACAGGACAAAGACACATCCTTTGTGAGGGCATCCATATGAGGGAAGAAACTGCTCAAATTCAGGAAAGGACGATGACTTGTGAACGAGACGTGTTCCGACCTTTCACACTTCAAATTTCCTCCCTCCGAATTTTGTGATAATAAACAAGGTTATTGACATTAAGAAATTTAATGGAAAGAAAACAAAAAGTGTTGTTGAAGACGGGGACATAGCTGTTACCGGGGCGGGTTTTTTTTAGAGAAAAAACGGGGAAATTGAAAAAAAAACCATTTAGTTTTGTATAAAGAAGAGTGGAATAATACATTTGTTCGTGATTTTCATTTCCTTCACTTTGTACAATATCCTATAGCTCAACACATTGTACTTCTCAAAGATTTATAAATTTGAAGCTACGTGAACACACGTACTTAATTTAATCATTAAAATAATAATGCTCTGATTAGAGTCTATATCGGTATATTTTGTCTAAAATTCCATATTCCATTGACATTATTTGTCCCAAATTTCAATAAATATGTACAAACCCACGTGCTATACAAACTATTAGATTATAGACTGGCTGAATATATATTTAACCTTGGTTTTAATGTGTCACACCAAATTCTTACAATTGTTTTGTTTTTCAGCACAAATTATATACGCATCACTTGAAGATGCAATTGTAACACTGCAAGCACGACCGGTCACGTCGCTAATTCAGGATAATTTCCCAACAAGAGGGGGAGATTACTCGGTATGAAGTCTGCTCTTTGGTTCGCAATGCATCCACATTGGGGTGATGTTGTGTATGCATTTCATAATCAAAAACATAATGATGATAACAAAATAATGTCCGTGTTGTAGAATGGAGGCTGTACAAAGCACGGCCTTTAAGATTTTTTTTAAAATGACAAACATTGATCATTTTGGTAATCATTTGACACTTTAAACAGTTCATGGAAACATTTTGTTTAATACAGAGTGGGATCTACATGTATATCTCACATAAATATAAAGACTCTGAACGCGTCTCTTATTTCTGTACCACAACGTCTTTCAGGGAAATCTGGGGGAAATTGGGGGTTGTGGGGGGGGGGGGGGGCCTTTGCTGCTGCCACTTAAAATTTTCTCTACAATTCATTTAATCTTGGTGACATTTCTACAGATTTTTTTCTTTAATTATTCACTGCATCAGAGACATAAATATGTCTCTGACTGCATGCACTGCAACATTTAGAATTTTCACTCAGTGGTTGCTGTTGTTAAGCCCGTTTGTTCTTATTCTTCCCAGGACACCGGTCACAATTTCCTTGCAGTTTTCAGGAGATCAACTGCCAGTAGTTCGTCAGGTAGTGTTCGCCCCCCTAAGTAACGCTCCTTTGGGGGTGGGAGGGTGTATCTTTCATTTTTTTTGGGGGGGGGGGGTCATTTGCTTCCGTATTTTTTCATTTCATCATACATGTTGTATTAAGAAGAATGATGACATTTTCAAAAATGGTTTCTCGCTCACAACGGATTTCGGACTTGAATACAAGTCTAATTAAAAACTGTAAATAATCAACCCCAATAAATCCCAAAAGCGTCTTTGTGCTTTAGTTTGGTTTGATGATAAGATCGGCCTTAGTATTAATCCATGAATTTACGATACTTTTTTTTATATTGTCAAACTACGGTCTTGATAATCATTGTAAACAGCCTTTCACATTCTGAACAGGTTTTAAATACGTGATACGGAGTACACAGGTAACAATGACGTCGACCAGTTTTCAAAGAATACAGACAGTCAAGTAAAATGTAAATGAAGAGTTCATGATAAAGGCGATAAATGAGTGCCTCAATGAAAAAGTTCTGTCAACCTTTTGTAAAAAGTGAAAGTCAATGAATGTATTGCTTTCAAAACAGCTTTCATTCTGAACTACCCCTAGACACACGTCTTTCCAATTTCTCGACGAAATGCGAATACTTCTTAAAATTACGTAACTGCAAATACTTCTTTTACGTAACTGCCAATACTTCTTTAAACTGTACGTTTTCCTAACACTGGAGTGTACTTGCCTTGGAACAAGGGCGTGATCTTCCATGTACCAATACCGCCCTCTGACATGAACTGTCCCAGAGACACTTCTAGGAAAAACACGGGGATGCCACCCAGGAAAACGGCCGTAAAGTATGGGATTAGAAAAGCACCTGTTCAAAAGACAATTTAAATAAAAACATTTTCATAGTCTTGTTATTTTTCCCAATTTTCTTTCTTTCGAACAGACATATATGCATCTATGTATATTACTATTTGGTGAATTATGTAGATGTTAATCTATATAACCTCCACATAGAATTGCATGAAGTATCATTTCCTTATTGATTGAATCCGGACTAGAGTATTTTGAGACCTGCATGTGTATGTAGAATGAGTGCACACTAACATTGATATCGACCACTCATGAGAGTAGGTCTATTCCTGCACTGAATCCCACTTTAGGGTACATATGTACATGTATATATGCATTAACATGAGCTGATGAACTGGGGTCCGTGAAAAGAATTCATCGACATGACCGGTTTCTGTCACCCTATTTTATTTTTATCCACTACAGAATTAATAGCGACTATAACAATCGCTTTCCAGCTTCGTATTCGAATTATACTCAAAGTGTATTTTAACCAAAAAAAATATGCTTGCAACAGGGACCATGGAAAAAATTAAATCGCACAGCTTTCTGTGCAAGTTTCCCTTCTATCCAAAATACACGTCTTGTTGAGGATGGCATAAAAGTAATTAATAAAGCGCTGATATGAAGATCTAGATTTGGCAAACAACCAAACCATCAGTACATATGAAAAATAAATTAATTCAGGTGTGTCGACATCTTCGTACACAAGGTTCAAAAGTTCAAAAGATGGTGAATAGAGAGGGGGGAAAGATAGCTGACAAGATAGATGAATAAATGACACCGCACGGTGTTTAGACACTTAATTATGATGTTCATCCCTGCAACTGCAATTAGCTTTCCCATTCTATACATGCATAAACTGAATAATGAAATGTTTAACCGGCGGTTCCTATTGGTCACCGAATCGTAAGCTGCAGAGCTATTGATCTACTCTGACAAACTTTTTTTTCTATGCTATGTCTACCGAATATGTACACATTTTGGTTCAGCATCCTCAAGTTCCATGAACCCATAGTTTCAGGGTTTTTAAATACATGTCACTCATTAATTACACAATATTTAATACGTAACACCATAAATGTCTGAGCTCGACCTCAGTTCGTTGTGACACGCACAATAAACCGTAAATAGCCTAATATGTGTTCAGTACTTTTCCATTTAACCTCTATGGTTGTTGTGCATGAATAATAATAAATGGTTTACTATTGTAAAGGAAAATCGTCTGCATAAATTTGTGATACTTTCTCAAATAAAAAGTAAAAGTCGTGTTAGTGAAGCAGAATACTCCAGTCGTGGCTACTTCCACGATGAATGACCTTGACCGTTAGCAGTCTCATATGATTGACCTTTCAGTTCATTAAGCATGACTTGTACAGCTCATAGCCGAACTTTTTTTTAGAATCCGGGAGCTTAACATTTCAGCTAGTATATGACACCCTAAACTAAAGGAAATTTTATCTAGTCAAGGTGTTCGATTTGTAATATTCAAATTTCCTTGTTACGTATATTTGTTTTTCCATTTCCTGTTCAGAGATTTAATAAAACTTTCCTACGAAGGTATGATATTATTCATCCTTGCTTGGGTGTAAAGTGCAATTTTTGAAATCGAATACTAAAGTGTTATCAAAGCATTCTATTCTAAGCAGACGAAACTTGGGCTTAATGTGAGGAAAACCCGTGTTGCTTTGGATAACTAGAACGAATGTTTATTGTTGTTGAATAAATTATTATCAACATGACAGTCTCCAATTTAAGATTTATGGACAAACTGATCAATGCATATCGCAGTAATTGCAGCTGATCTCCTCCACTCCACAATGCTAGACAACAAATAAACATACCACCGCCATTTCTGTAGCACAGAAAAGGAAACCGCCACACATTTCCAAGGCCTACAGAGAAGCCAATGCAAGCCAATAGGAAGTCCATTTTGTTCGCCCATACTTCACGTCGTTTCATTTTCGGTCCATCACTTGAAGTTGTCGCAGAACCGTCTGACGAGAGAGCTTCCGCTTCCTGTTGTTTCCATGACAATGGTTCTCCCTCTGAGTAATCATTTTGCTTTGACTCATTCATTTCTGAAAAAGGGGATTATATTATAATATATTATATATAATATATACATATATATTATATATATATAGTATATATATACATATAATAGCCAATAAAAATGCAGGTAAATTTGCAGTTTCAAAATTATTTTGAAAACTGGCAAATTTACGTTGCTTTTTATCTATATTTGACTGTGTGAGATCAACTTATTCTTTTGGATATTATATATATATATATCTATCTCTGCGTGTGTGGGAGGTATTAATTCATTGATCCACTTCGTATTGTTTCATTGGGGAGGCAACAGTTAGCAGCAAAGACATTGATACTGCGGCAATGTGTCGACACAGTAGCTTAAATATCATATATAAATGCTCTTTATACAATGTAAATATTAGGTTTACATTGGAGTTCTAACAAAACTTCATTCCCCGCGAAATAATATTATTGATCTCTAAAATGACTTATATCACAAACTGAAGTCCATTGAACGAATTGTCTTCATCAAATTCAGTTCGTGGAATTCGGGCTATTGACTGATTCGCCATTTAAAAAAAAATGATTGGTCCGGTTTTCAATACAAATTGCACTATATTAAACAATAGAGCTTTTCGAGCTGTTTTGACTACAATGTAAAGTGTGCTGCGCCAATTCTAAATAGGGCTCTCTGTTATGTGTGTGGAGATTTAATAGAGCCGAGCAAAGTTTTCAATACCCCGAAATTTAACAATTAAATCATCAGACATGCTTATTCAATCAAATTCAGCTCAGTTACAAAACAAATACAATGTAGAAATCAACGAGTCAATGAATGCACAAAATTTTCCAACCCAAATCCCCACCTTTGATTAACTTGCTCGACCATGCGTAATGTACACGACCTTTCAACTCAACTACAAATGTATCTTAAAAACAAATGTTTTAATAAATGTACCAAATAGGCGAATAGACATGTACTGTAAAATCACTATAGATTTACAAAAGTGAAGAATGGGTTTATTTAATTAGAATATTTTAATTTCTTTAAGAATTACCTTTCATACTTCAAATACTATGTAAGTTTGACTTATTTTGTACGTTAAAGTATAGTGTATAAGTGCACAAGTCCACTTATTTAAAACATGTTCCTGGACGACATCACACAAGCACCCCCATGAAAGATTTTGATCTTAAAACTGTCATTTGTCGCTATATCAGCAGTATAACAAATGCATCCTTGACAAAAAGGACATCTAAATCATACATATTCATATTTAGAGGTTTTTACAGTTTGCTATTCTTAACATTACAACTTCCTCGTTTTCAATGGCAAACTGCATGCATTATCAGTTATTTGCATGTTGAACTGAATGCCTCAATCATAAAAACCTGAGTTAAAAGCAAGTTATCTCAAACAAAATAATACAAAGCAAGTTTTTCTGTGAAACATTTACAAAATCCCGAAACGCTAATCCACGTCTTCTTAGAAATAGCTCGGATTAGTTTTTTAAAAAAAGATTTCCTCTCAACATGTTACACACCATGCGGAATGGAAATTTACCGGCTTTTTATCATAACATTCATCGATTTTATTTCAAGTATAATCGTGTTTTCTCTCAAAATTATAGAAAAATAACATGGGTATAAAGAAAATCTATCTTACCGCTGTCTTCAATTAAATGTGCTTCCAACGAGGGTCAGCGCTAACTGATAGTAAATATGATACTTATTTACGCTGCCCACTCGATCTGTAAGGTATTATAATGAAAAGAGGTGCTCGCGCAGACTAATAGTCACGTGGTATTCATTCACACATGTGTAACCGACACACTTAATATACACGGAGTAACAAAACCAGGGAGTTAAATATCCTGTATCTTTTTATTATACTTCATGTCATTGCCAAATATTGATCCTTTGTGTTTTTTCACTGACCACAGAAAAGACTGGTATGAAATCTTGCATACAGCAAATCAGTTCATATATAGTCCTTTGTTCAATATTGTTGAAGTCTGAATCAGAAACCATGTTGCGGGGGCGGATCCAGAAAATTTATCAAAGGGGGTCTTATTCAAAATGGTACCTTTTCCCGCTTCCAAAATGTTCAACCATGTTGGGGGGGGGGGGGAGTGACAATCCCCTCCAGATCCGTCATTGTGCTGTAAAGGAGAATTTTCACCCGAAAGCTGATTATAAATCGGCAATACAATAGCATTTCACTAAACTGGGGTCTTGGTTGAATTTTACTTTTAAAGTTTCACATCAGTGGCGGATTCAGAAATTTTTGAACGGGGGTACAGTAAAAGGCGGACAGTTTAGAATTGTCTTGAAGCCCCTAATGGATCAAGAACGAAGATATTGTGGGACCAAGTGGGAAAGTCCTCTAAAGCTACCACATTCTGAAAGTTAAGTGTTTTTGTATATATTTTCATAAGGAATAGTTATGTTAGTAATTTTAAAGAAGGGGGAGGGATGCGCCATCGATGGCTCTGTGACAGAGCTTATGGAAAACCATAAGATATATTTCGCTTATCAAAGGTTAACTAAGGACGGAATTCTACTGCACTGTATGTACTGTACTGTACTGTACATGTTTCAAGTATTTCAACGATGATTAAATTATAAACAAGTTTTTCATTTTACCGTTTTACGTATAATTTAAAGGGACATGGACACGTTTGAACTAAAAATGTTCAAATTTTAGATTGCCAATTTTTGATGTTTAAAATGCTTAATCAGTATTTCTAGTGGTCAGCAAAACTTTGAAAGTCAGTTGTTGAGTTACAAGTAGATACAGTGCTCACAAATTTCGCAATGTGAACAAGGCTCGAGCCTTGTTTATGTTTACAAAAAGATTGCTTTGTAGAAATATTATGTTTAAAACAATATGAGATGTGAGAAATACTATATACTGTTTAATTGTGCTTTAGAATGAACTTCTAATTTGAAAAAAATGCTTTAAATAGAACGTTTAGTAGCATATTCAATAATATGGAAGCAAAATCATGGTTCGGCCTTGTTTACATAACAAAGAGATTGTTAGTGCTGTATCTCACTTGGAGAGCAACAGATGACGTTAAAAATGTTCCTGACCATTAGAAATACCTTAGTCAAGCATTGTAAACTTAAGATGGCAATCTAAATTTTAGCATTTTTTTGTTCAAACACGTGCCATGCCCCTTCACAGTATCAGCTGCTTGATTATATTGGGGCGGAAAGGTTTTTTCGTGGATAAAGAAGTTAGTTGAAGTGGTGGAATGATTTCATATATGACATCGCACAATGTAGACGCATTAGACCTGAACTTATGATATGATCAAACTTTTTTTTGCAACAGGTCAAAATATGACAAGTACATAACGGGAATTTATGTTATAAGTAAGGCAGGACTTTTTT